>CM062839.1:11348288-11377398 GCA_031772345.1 Himalopsyche anomala
GAAACTGTTATCACTCCCGGAGTATACACCAGCATCAGAGGAAAATCATCCGTATCTGGGTCTGTATCGATCGAAGGACCAAGGCGAATCGTCCACCCAGTCGTTTACACTGACTACTCAGTTTCCAGATCATACTCCGTATCATCCGAGGGCGGAAAGCGTGGACCACTTAGAAGACTCGGAGGTCTCGGAGGTCTGCACGGACTCGGAGGTCTCGGTGGAGTCGGTCATGGACTTGGTGGAGTCGGACACGGACTAGGTGGACTAGGCGGTCTCGGTAGTATTGGCGGATTCGGAGGCCTAGGAAGAAGAGGGTGGGAACACGGAGGAAGCGGGTCGTTATCTATCTCATCCGAAGGCCGACGGTATGGTGGCGTCGTTGGAGGACTTGGCGGACTCGGAGGTCTGGGTGGAAGGAGAGGATGGGGACACTATGGACACGGAGGAAGCGCTTCTGCATCTGCAAGTAGTTCGATCTCAATCGAAACTGTTATAACTCCCGGAGTATACACCAGCATCAGAGGAAAATCATCCGTATCCGGGTCTGTTTCGATCGAAAGACCGAGGCGAATCGTCACCCCAGTCGTTTACACTGACTACTCAGTTTCCGGATCATACTCCGTATCATCCGAGGGCGGAAGGCGTGGACCACTTAGAAGACTCGGAGGTCTCGGAGGTCTGCACGGACTCGGAGGTCTCGGTGGAGTCGGTCATGGACTGGGTGGAGTCAGACACGGACTAGGTGGACTAGGTGGTCTCGGTGGTATTGGCGGACTCGGAGGCCTAGGAAGAAGAGGATGGGGACACGGAGGAAGCGGATCGTTATCTATCTCATCCGAAGGCCGAAGGTATGGTGGCGTCGTTGGAGGACTTGGCGGACTCGGAGGTCTGGGTGGAAGGAGAGGATGGGGACACTATGGTCACGGAGGAAGCGCTTCTGCATCTGCAAGTAGTTCGATCTCAATCGAAACTGTTATCACTCCCGGAGTATACACAAGCATCAGAGGAAAATCATCTGTATCTGGGTCTGTTTCGATCGAAGGACCAAGGCGAATCGTCCACCCAGTCGTTTACACTGACTACTCTGTTTCCGGATCATACTCCGAATCATCCGAGGGCGGAAGGCGTGGACCACTTAGAAGACTCGGAGGTCTCGGAGGTCTGCACGGACTCGGAGGTCTCGGTGGAGTCGGTCATGGACTTGGTGGAGTCGGACACGGACTAGGTGGACTAGGCGGTCTCGGTGGTATTGGCGGACTCGGAGGCCTAGGAAGAAGAGGATGGGGACACGGAGGTAGCGGATCGTTATCTATTTCATCCGAAGGCCGAAGGTATGGTGGCGTCGTTGGAGGACTTGGCGGACTCGGTGGAATTGGCGGACTCGGAGGTCTGGGTGGAAGGAGAGGATGGGGACACTATGGTCACGGAGGAAGCGCTTCTGCATCTGCAAGTAGTTCGATCTCAATCGAAACTGTTATCACTCCCGGAGTATACACCAGCATCAGAGGAAAATCATCCGTATCCAGGTCTGTTTCGATCGAAAGACCGAGGCGAATCGTCACCCCAGTCGTTTACACTGACTACTCAGTTTCCGGATCATACTCCGTATCATCCGAGGGTGGAAGGCGTGGACCACTTAGAAGACTCGGAGGTCTCGGAGGTCTGCACGGACTCGGAGGTCTCGGTGGAGTCGGTCATGGACTTGGTGGAGTCGGTCACGGACTAGGTGGACTAGGCGGTCTCGGTGGTATTGGCGGACTCGGAGGCCTAGGAAGAAGAGGATGGGGACACGGAGGTAGCGGATCGTTATCTATTTCATCCGAAGGCCGAAGGTATGGTGGCGTCGTTGGAGGACTTGGCGGACTCGGTGGAATTGGCGGACTCGGAGGTCTGGGTGGAAGGAGAGGATGGGGACACTATGGTCACGGAGGAAGCGCTTCTGCATCTGCAAGTAGTTCGATCTCAATCGAAACTGTTATCACTCCCGGAGTATACACCAGCATCAGAGGAAAATCATCCGTATCCAGGTCTGTTTCGATCGAAAGACCGAGGCGAATCGTCACCCCAGTCGTTTACACTGACTACTCAGTTTCCGGATCATACTCCGTATCATCCGAGGGCGGAAGGCGTGGACCACTTAGAAGACTCGGAGGTCTCGGAGGTCTGCACGGACTCGGAGGTCTCGGTGGAGTCGGTCATGGACTTGGTGGAGTCGGTCACGGACTAAGTGGACTAGGCGGTCTCGGTGGTATTGGCGGACTCGGAGGCCTAGGAAGAAGAGGATGGGGACACGGAGGTAGCGGATCGTTATCTATTTCATCCGAAGGCCGAAGGTATGGTGGCGTCGTTGGAGGACTTGGCGGACTCGGTGGAATTGGCGGACTCGGAGGTCTGGGTGGAAGGAGAGGATGGGGACACAATGGTCACGGAGGAAGCGCTTCTGCATCTGCAAGTAGTTCGATCTCAATCGAAACTGTTATCACTCCCGGAGTATACACCAGCATCAGAGGAAAATCATCCGTATCCAGGTCTGTTTCGATCGAAAGACCGAGGCGAATCGTCACCCCAGTCGTTTACACTGACTACTCAGTTTCCGGATCATACTCCGTATCATCCGAGGGAGGAAGGCGTGGACCACTTAGAAGACTCGGAGGTCTCGGAGGTCTGCACGGACTCGGAGGTCTCGGTGGAGTCGGTCATGGACTTGGTGGAGTCGGACACGGACTAGGTGGACTAGGCGGTCTCGGTGGTATTGGCGGACTCGGAGGCCTAGGAAGAAGAGGATGGGGACACGGAGGTAGCGGATCGTTATCTATTTCATCCGAAGGCCGAAGGTATGGTGGCGTCGTTGGAGGACTTGGCGGACTCGGTGGAATTGGCGGACTCGGAGGTCTGGGTGGAAGGAGAGGATGGGGACACTATGGTCACGGAGGAAGCGCTTCTGCATCTGCAAGTAGTTCGATCTCAATCGAAACTGTTATCACTCCCGGAGTATACACCAGCATCAGAGGAAAATCATCCGTATCCAGGTCTGTTTCGATCGAAAGACCGAGGCGAATCGTCACCCCAGTCGTTTACACTGACTACTCAGTTTCCGGATCATACTCCGTATCATCCGAGGGCGGAAGGCGTGGACCACTTAGAAGACTCGGAGGTCTCGGTGGAGTCGGTCATGGACTTGGTGGAGGCGGTCACGGACTAAGTGGACTAGGCGGTCTCGGTGGTATTGGCGGACTCGGAGGCCTAGGAAGAAGAGGATGGGGACACGGAGGTAGCGGATCGTTATCTATTTCATCCGAAGGCCGAAGGTATGGTGGCGTCGTTGGAGGACTTGGCGGACTCGGTGGAATTGGCGGACTCGGAGGTCTGGGTGGAAGGAGAGGATGGGGACACTATGGTCACGGAGGAAGCGCTTCTGCATCTGCAAGTAGTTCGATCTCAATCGAAACTGTTATCACTCCCGGAGTATACACCAGCATCAGAGGAAAATCATCCGTATCCAGGTCTGTTTCGATCGAAAGACCGAGGCGAATCGTCACCCCAGTCGTTTACACTGACTACTCAGTTTCCGGATCATACTCCGTATCATCCGAGGGCGGAAGGCGTGGACCACTTAGAAGACTCGGAGGTCTCGGAGGTCTGCACGGACTCGGAGGTCTCGGTGGAGTCGGTCATGGACTTGGTGGACTAGGCGGTCTCGGTGGTATTGGCGGACTCGGAGGCCTAGGAAGAAGAGGATGGGGATACGGAGGAAGCGGATCGTTATCTATCTCATCCGAAGGCCGAAGGTATGGTGGCGTCGTTGGAGGACTTGGCGGACTCGGTGGAATTGGCGGACTCGGAGGTCTGGGTGGAAGGAGAGGATGGGGACACTATGGTCACGGAGGAAGCGCTTCTGCATCTGCAAGTAGTTCGATCTCAATCGAAACTGTTATCACTCCCGGAGTATACACCAGCATCAGAGGAAAATCATCCGTATCCGGGTCTGTTTCGATCGAAAGACCGAGGCGAATCGTCACCCCAGTCGTTTACACTGACTACTCAGTTTCCGGATCATACTCCGTATCATCCGAGGGCGGAAGGCGTGGACCACTTAGAAGACTCGGAGGTCTCGGAGGTCTGCACGGACTCGGAGGTCTCGGTGGAGTCGGTCATGGACTTGGTGGAGTCGGACACGGACTAGGTGGACTAGGCGGTCTCGGTGGTATTGGCGGACTCGGAGGCCTAGGAAGAAGAGGATGGGGACACGGAGGAAGCGGATCGTTATCTATTTCATCCGAAGGCCGAAGGTATGGTGGCGTCGTTGGAGGACTTGGCGGACTCGGTGGAATTGGCGGACTCGGAGGTCTGGGTGGAAGGAGAGGATGGGGACACTATGGTCACGGAGGAAGCGCTTCTGCATCTGCAAGTAGTTCGATCTCAATCGAAACTGTTATCACTCCCGGAGTATACACCAGCATCAGAGGAAAATCATCCGTATCTGGGTCTGTTTCGATCGAAGGACCAAGGCGAATCGTCCACCCAGTCGTTTACACTGACTACTCAGTTTCCGGATCATACTCCGTATCATCCGAGGGCGGAAGGCGTGGACCACTTAGAAGACTCGGAGGTCTCGGAGGTCTGCACGGACTCGGAGGTCTCGGTGGAGTCGGTCATGGACTTGGTGGAGTCGGACACGGACTAGGTGGACTAGGCGGTCTCGGTGGTATTGGCGGACTCGGAGGCCTAGGAAGAAGAGGATGGGGACACGGAGGTAGCGGATCGTTATCTATTTCATCCGAAGGCCGAAGGTATGGTGGCGTCGTTGGAGGACTTGGCGGACTCGGTGGAATTGGCGGACTCGGAGGTCTGGGTGGAAGGAGAGGATGGGGACACTATGGTCACGGAGGAAGCGCTTCTGCATCTGCAAGTAGTTCGATCTCAATCGAAACGTGTGATCACCCCGGAGTATACACCAGCATCAGAGGAAAGTCATCCGTATCTTGGTCTGTTTCGATCGAAAGACCGAGGCGAATCGTCACCCCAGTCGTTTACACTGACTACTCAGTTTCCGGATCATACTCCGTATCATCCGAGGGAGGAAGGCGTGGACCACTTAGAAGACTCGGAGGTCTCGGAGGTCTGCACGGACTCGGAGGTCTCGGTGGAGTCGGTCATGGACTTGGTGGAGTTAAACACGGACTAGGTGGACTAGGCGGTCTCGGTGGTATTGGCGGACTCGGAGGCCTAGGAAGAAGAGGATGGGGACACGGAGGTAGCGGATCGTTATCTATTTCATCCGAAGGCCGAAGGTATGGTGGCGTCGTTGGAGGACTTGGCGGACTTGGCGGACTCGGTGGAATTGGCGGACTCGGAGGTCTGGGTGGAAGGAGAGGATGGGGACACTATGGTCACGGAGGAAGCGCTTCTGCATCTGCAAGTAGTTCGATCTCAATCGAAACTGTTATCACTCCCGGAGTATACACCAGCATCAGAGGAAAATCATCCGTATCCAGGTCTGTTTCGATCGAAGGACCAAGGCGAATCGTCCACCCAGTCGTTTACACTGACTACTCAGTTTCCGGATCATACTCCGTATCATCCGAGGGCGGAAGGCGTGGACCACTTAGAAGACTCGGAGGTCTCGGAGGTCTGCACGGACTCGGAGGTCTCGGTGGAGTCGGTCATGGACTTGGTGGAGTCGGACACGGACTAGGTGGACTAGGCGGTCTCGGTGGTATTGGCGGACTCGGAGGCCTAGGAAGAAGAGGATGGGGACACGGAGGTAGCGGATCGTTATCTATTTCATCCGAAGGCCGAAGGTATGGTGGCGTCGTTGGAGGAATTGGCGGACTCGGAGGTCTGGGTGGAAGGAGAGGATGGGGACACTATGGTCACGGAGGAAGCGCTTCTGCATCTGCAAGTAGTTCGATCTCAATCGAAACTGTGATCACTCCCGGAGTATACACCAGCATCAGAGGAAAATCATCCGTATCCAGGTCTGTTTCGATCGAAAGACCGAGGCGAATCGTCACCCCAGTCGTTTACACTGACTACTCAGTTTCCGGATCATACTCCGTATCATCCGAGGGAGGAAGACGTGGACCACTTAGAAGACTCGGAGGTCTCGGAGGTCTGCACGGACTCGGAGGTCTCGGTGGAGTCGGTCATGGACTTGGTGGAGTCGGACACGGACTAGGTGGACTAGGCGGTCTCGGTGGTATTGGCGGACTCGGAGGCCTAGGAAGAAGAGGATGGGGACACGGAGGTAGCGGATCGTTATCTATTTCATCCGAAGGCCGAAGGTATGGTGGCGTCGTTGGAGGACTTGGCGGACTTGGCGGACTCGGTGGAATTGGCGGACTCGGAGGTCTGGGTGGAAGGAGAGGATGGGGACACTATGGTCACGGAGGAAGCGCTTCTGCATCTGCAAGTAGTTCGATCTCAATCGAAACTGTTATCACTCCCGGAGTATACACCAGCATCAGAGGAAAATCATCCGTATCCAGGTCTGTTTCGATCGAAGGACCAAGGCGAATCGTCCACCCAGTCGTTTACACTGACTACTCAGTTTCCGGATCATTCTCCGTATCATCCGTGGGCGGAAGGCGTGGACCACTTAGAAGACTCGGAGGTCTCGGAGGTCTGCACGGACTAGGCGGTCTCGGTGGTATTGGCGGACTCGGAGTCCTAGGAAGAAGAGGATGGGGATACGGAGGAAGCGGATCGTTATCTATCTCATCCGAAGGCCGAAGGTATGGTGGCGTCGTTGGAGGACTTGGCGGACTCGGTGGAATTGGCGGACTCGGAGGTCTGGGTGGAAGGAGAGGATGGGGACACTATGGTCACGGAGGAAGCGCTTCTGCATCTGCAAGTAGTTCGATCTCAATCGAAACTGTTATCACTCCCGGAGTATACACCAGCATCAGAGGAAAATCATCCGTATCCAGGTCTGTTTCGATCGAAGGACCAAGGCGAATCGTCCACCCAGTCGTTTACACTGACTACTCAGTTTCCGGATCATACTCCGTATCATCCGAGGGCGGAAGGCGTGGACCACTTAGAAGACTCGGAGGTCTCGGAGGTCTGCGGTCGGACGGTACGGACTAGGCGGTCTCGGTGGTATTGGCGGACTCGGAGTCCTAGGAAGAAGAGGATGGGGATACGGAGGAAGCGGATCGTTATCTATCTCATCCGAAGGCCGAAGGTATGGTGGCGTCGTTGGAGGACTTGGCGGACTCGGTGGCATTGGCGGACTCGGAGGTCTGGGTGGAAGGAGAGGATGGGGACACTATGGTCACGGAGGAAGCGCTTCTGCATCTGCAAGTAGTTCGATCTCAATCGAAACTGTTATCACTCCCGGAGTATACACCAGCATCAGAGGAAAATCATCCGTATCCAGGTCTGTTTCGATCGAAAGACCGAGGCGAATCGTCACCCCAGTCGTTTACACTGACTACTCAGTTTCCGGATCATACTCCGTATCATCCGAGGGCGGAAGGCGTGGACCACTTAGAAGACTCGGAGGTCTCGGAGGTCTGCACGGACTCGGAGGTCTCGGTGGAGTCGGTCATGGACTTGGTGGAGTCGGTCACGGACTAGGTGGACTAGGCGGTCTCGGTGGTATTGGCGGACTCGGAGGCCTAGGAAGAAGAGGATGGGGACACGGAGGTAGCGGATCGTTATCTATTTCATCCGAAGGCCGAAGGTATGGTGGCGTCGTTGGAGGACTTGGCGGACTCGGTGGAATTGGCGGACTCGGAGGTCTGGGTGGAAGGAGAGGATGGGGACACTATGGTCACGGAGGAAGCGCTTCTGCATCTGCAAGTAGTTCGATCTCAATCGAAACTGTTATCACTCCCGGAGTATACACCAGCATCAGAGGAAAATCATCCGTATCCAGGTCTGTTTCGATCGAAGGACCAAGGCGAATCGTCCACCCAGTCGTTTACACTGACTACTCAGTTTCCGGATCATACTCCGTATCATCCGAGGGCGGAAGGCGTGGACCACTTAGAAGACTCGGAGGTCTCGGAGGTCTGCACGGACTTGGCGGACTCGGTGGAATTGGCGGACTCGGAGTCCTAGGAAGAAGAGGATGGGGATACGGAGGAAGCGGATCGTTATCTATCTCATCCGAAGGCCGAAGGTATGGTGGCGTCGTTGGAGGACTTGGCGGACTCGGTGGAATTGGCGGACTCGGAGGTCTGGGTGGAAGGAGAGGATGGGGACACTATGGTCACGGAGGAAGCGCTTCTGCATCTGCAAGTAGTTCGATCTCAATCGAAACTGTTATCACTCCCGGAGTATACACCAGCATCAGAGGAAAATCATCCGTATCCAGGTCTGTTTCGATCGAAAGACCGAGGCGAATCGTCACCCCAGTCGTTTACACTGACTACTCAGTTTCCGGATCATACTCCGTATCATCCGAGGGCGGAAGGCGTGGACCACTTAGAAGACTCGGAGGTCTCGGAGGTCTGCACGGACTCGGAGGTCTCGGTGGAGTCGGTCATGGACTTGGTGGAGTCGGTCACGGACTAGGTGGACTAGGCGGTCTCGGTGGTATTGGCGGACTCGGAGGCCTAGGAAGAAGAGGATGGGGACACGGAGGTAGCGGATCGTTATCTATTTCATCCGAAGGCCGAAGGTATGGTGGCGTCGTTGGAGGACTTGGCGGACTCGGTGGAATTGGCGGACTCGGAGGTCTGGGTGGAAGGAGAGGATGGGGACACTATGGTCACGGAGGAAGCGCTTCTGCATCTGCAAGTAGTTCGATCTCAATCGAAACTGTTATCACTCCCGGAGTATACACCAGCATCAGAGGAAAATCATCCGTATCCAGGTCTGTTTCGATCGAAGGACCAAGGCGAATCGTCCACCCAGTCGTTTACACTGACTACTCAGTTTCCGGATCATACTCCGTATCATCCGAGGGCGGAAGGCGTGGACCACTTAGAAGACTCGGAGGTCTCGGAGGTCTGCACGGACTCGGAGGTCTCGGTGGAGTCGGTCATGGACTTGGTGGAGTCGGACACGGACTAGGCGGTCTCGGTGGTATTGGCGGACTCGGAGTCCTAGGAAGAAGAGGATGGGGATACGGAGGAAGCGGATCGTTATCTATCTCATCCGAAGGCCGAAGGTATGGTGGCGTCGTTGGAGGACTTGGCGGACTCGGTGGCATTGGCGGACTCGGAGGTCTGGGTGGAAGGAGAGGATGGGGACACTATGGTCACGGAGGAAGCGCTTCTGCATCTGCAAGTAGTTCGATCTCAATCGAAACTGTTATCACTCCCGGAGTATACACCAGCATCAGAGGAAAATCATCCGTATCCAGGTCTGTTTCGATCGAAAGACCGAGGCGAATCGTCACCCCAGTCGTTTACACTGACTACTCAGTTTCCGGATCATACTCCGTATCATCCGAGGGCGGAAGGCGTGGACCACTTAGAAGACTCGGAGGTCTCGGAGGTCTGCACGGACTCGGAGGTCTCGGTGGAGTCGGTCATGGACTTGGTGGAGTCGGTCACGGACTAGGTGGACTAGGCGGTCTCGGTGGTATTGGCGGACTCGGAGGCCTAGGAAGAAGAGGATGGGGACACGGAGGAAGCGGATCGTTATCTATCTCATCCGAAGGCCGAAGGTATGGTGGCGTCGTTGGAGGTCTTGGCGGTCTCGGTGGATTTGGGGGTCTCGGAGGTCTGGGTGGAAGGAGTGGATGGGGACTCTATGGTTACGGAGGAAGCGCTTCTGCATCTGCAAGTAGTTCGATCTCAATCGAAACTGTTATCACCCCGGAGTATACACCAGCATCAGAGGAAAGTCATCCGTATCAGGGTCTGTTTCGATCGAAAGACCGAGGCGAATCGTCACCCCAGTCGTTTACACTGACTACTCAGTTTCCGGATCATACTCCGTATCATCCGAGGGCGGAAGGCGTGGACCACTTAGAAGACTCGGAGGTCTCGGAGGTCTGCACGGACTCGGAGGTCTCGGTGGAGTCGGTCATGGACTTGGTGGAGTCGGACACGGACTAGGTGGACTAGGCGGTCTCGGTGGTATTGGCGGACTCGGAGGCCTAGGAAGAAGAGGATGGGGACACGGAGGTAGCGGATCGTTATCTATTTCATCCGAAGGCCGAAGGTATGGTGGCGTCGTTGGTGGACTTGCGCTGGCGACTCGGTGGAATTGGCGGACTCGGAGGTCTGGGTGGAAGGAGAGGATGGGGACACTATGGTCACGGAGGAAGCGCTTCTGCATCTGCAAGTAGTTCGATCTCAATCGAAACTGTTATCACTCCCGGAGTATACACCAGCATCAGAGGAAAATCATCCGTATCCAGGTCTGTTTCGATCGAAGGACCAAGGCGAATCGTCCACCCAGTCGTTTACACTGACTACTCAGTTTCCGGATCATACTCCGAATCATCCGAGGGTGGAAGGCGAGGACCACTTAGAAGACTCGGAGGTCTCGGAGGTCTGCACGGACTCGGAGGTCTCGGTGGAGTCGGTCATGGACTTGGTGGAGTCGGACACGGACTAGGTGGACTAGGCGGTCTCGGTGGTATTGGCGGACTCGGAGGCCTAGGAAGAAGAGGATGGGGACACGGAGGTAGCGGATCGTTATCTATTTCATCCGAAGGCCGAAGGTATGGTGGCGTCGTTGGAGGACTTGGCGGACTCGGTGGAATTGGCGGACTCGGAGGTCTGGGTGGAAGGAGAGGATGGGGACACTATGGTCACGGAGGAAGCGCTTCTGCATCTGCAAGTAGTTCGATCTCAATCGAAACTGTGATCACTCCCGGAGTATACACCAGCATCAGAGGAAAATCATCCGTATCCAGGTCTGTTTCGATCGAAAGACCGAGGCGAATCGTCACCCCAGTCGTTTACACTGACTACTCAGTTTCCGGATCATACTCCGTATCATCCGAGGGTGGAAGGCGTGGACCACTTAGAAGACTCGGAGGTCTCGGAGGTCTGCACGGACTCGGAGGTCTCGGTGGAGTCGGTCATGGACTTGGTGGAGTCGGACACGGACTAGGTGGACTAGGCGGTCTCGGTGGTATTGGCGGACTCGGAGGCCTAGGAAGAAGAGGATGGGGACACGGAGGTAGCGGATCGTTATCTATTTCATCCGAAGGCCGAAGGTATGGTGGCGTCGTTGGAGGACTTGGCGGACTTGGCGGACTCGGTGGAATTGGCGGACTCGGAGGTCTGGGTGGAAGGAGAGGATGGGGACACTATGGTCACGGAGGAAGCGCTTCTGCATCTGCAAGTAGTTCGATCTCAATCGAAACTGTTATCACTCCCGGAGTATACACCAGCATCAGAGGAAAATCATCCGTATCCAGGTCTGTTTCGATCGAAGGACCAAGGCGAATCGTCCACCCAGTCGTTTACACTGACTACTCAGTTTCCGGATCATACTCCGTATCATCCGAGGGCGGAAGGCGTGGACCACTTAGAAGACTCGGAGGTCTCGGAGGTAGGCACGGACTAGGCGGTCTTGGTGGTATTGGCGGACTCGGAGTCCTAGGAAGAAGAGGATGGGGATACGGAGGAAGCGGATCGTTATCTATCTCATCCGAAGGCCGAAGGTATGGTGGCGTCGTTGGAGGACTTGGCGGACTCGGTGGCATTGGCGGACTCGGAGGTCTGGGTGGAAGGAGAGGATGGGGACACTATGGTCACGGAGGAAGCGCTTCTGCATCTGCAAGTAGTTCGATCTCAATCGAAACTGTTATCACTCCCGGAGTATACACCAGCATCAGAGGAAAATCATCCGTATCCAGGTCTGTTTCGATCGAAAGACCGAGGCGAATCGTCACCCCAGTCGTTTACACTGACTACTCAGTTTCCGGATCATACTCCGTATCATCCGAGGGCGGAAGGCGTGGACCACTTAGAAGACTCGGAGGTCTCGGAGGTCTGCACGGACTCGGAGGTCTCGGTGGAGTCGGTCATGGACTTGGTGGAGTCGGTCACGGACTAGGTGGACTAGGCGGTCTCGGTGGTATTGGCGGACTCGGAGGCCTAGGAAGAAGAGGATGGGGACACGGAGGTAGCGGATCGTTATCTATTTCATCCGAAGGCCGAAGGTATGGTGGCGTCGTTGGAGGACTTGGCGGACTCGGTGGAATTGGCGGACTCGGAGGTCTGGGTGGAAGGAGAGGATGGGGACACTATGGTCACGGAGGAAGCGCTTCTGCATCTGCAAGTAGTTCGATCTCAATCGAAACTGTTATCACTCCCGGAGTATACACCAGCATCAGAGGAAAATCATCCGTTTCCAGGTCTGTTTCGATCGAAGGACCAAGGCGAATCGTCCACCCAGTCGTTTACACTGACTACTCAGTTTCCGGATCATACTCCGTATCATCCGAGGGCGGAAGACGTGGACCACTTAGAAGACTCGGAGGTCTCGGAGGTCTGCACGGACTCGGAGGTCTCGGTGGAGTCGGTCATGGACTTGGTGGAGTCGGACACGGACTAGGCGGTCTCGGTGGTATTGGCGGACTCGGAGTCCTAGGAAGAAGAGGATGGGGATACGGAGGAAGCGGATCGTTATCTATCTCATCCGAAGGCCGAAGGTATGGTGGCGTCGTTGGAGGACTTGGCGGACTCGGTGGAATTGGCGGACTCGGAGGTCTGGGTGGAAGGAGAGGATGGGGACACTATGGTCACGGAGGAAGCGCTTCTGCATCTGCAAGTAGTTCGATCTCAATCGAAACTGTTATCACTCCCGGAGTATACACCAGCATCAGAGGAAAATCATCCGTATCCAGGTCTGTTTCGATCGAAGGACCAAGGCGAATCGTCCACCCAGTCGTTTACACTGACTACTCAGTTTCCGGATCATACTCCGTATCATCCGAGGGCGGAAGGCGTGGACCACTTAGAAGACTCGGAGGTCTCGGAGGTCGGCACGGACTCGGAGGTCTCGGTGGAGTCGGTCATGGACTTGGTGGAGTCGGACACGGACTAGGCGGTCTCGGTGGTATTGGCGGACTCGGAGTCCTAGGAAGAAGAGGATGGGGATACGGAGGAAGCGGATCGTTATCTATCTCATCCGAAGGCCGAAGGTATGGTGGCGTCGTTGGAGGACTTGGCGGACTCGGTGGCATTGGCGGACTCGGAGGTCTGGGTGGAAGGAGAGGATGGGGACACTATGGTCACGGAGGAAGCGCTTCTGCATCTGCAAGTAGTTCGATCTCAATCGAAACTGTTATCACTCCCGGAGTATACACCAGCATCAGAGGAAAATCATCCGTATCGGGGTCTGTTTCGATCGAAAGACCGAGGCGAATCGTCACCCCAGTCGTTTACACTGACTACTCAGTTTCCGGATCATACTCCGTATCTTCCGAGGGCGGAAGGCGTGGACCACTTAGAAGACTCGGAGGTCTCGGAGGTCTGCACGGACTCGGAGGTCTCGGTGGAGTCGGTCATGGACTTGGTGGACTAGGCGGTCTCGGTGGTATTGGCGGACTCGGAGGCCTAGGAAGAAGAGGATGGGGACACGGAGGAAGCGGATCGTTATCTATCTCATCCGAAGGCCGAAGGTATGGTGGCGTCGTTGGAGGACTTGGCGGACTCGGTGGAATTGGCGGACTCGGAGGTCTGGGTGGAAGGAGAGGATGGGGACACTATGGACACGGAGGAAGCGCTTCTGCATCTGCAAGTAGTTCGATCTCAATCGAAACTGTTATCACTCCCGGAGTATACACGAGCATCAGAGGAAAATCATCCGTATCCGGGTCTGTTTCGATCGAAGGACCAAGGCGAATCGTCCACCCAGTCGTTTACACTGACTATTCAGTTTCCGGATCATACTCCGTATCATCCGAGGGCGGAAGGCGTGGACCACTTAGAAGACTCGGAGGTCTCGGAGGTCTGCACGGACTCGGAGGTCTCAGTAGAGTCGGTCATGGACTTGGTGGAGTCGGACACGGACTAGGTGGACTAGGCGGTCTCGGTGGTATTGGCGGACTCAGAGGCCTAGGAGGAAGAGGATGGGGACACGGAGGAAGCGGATCGTTATCTATCTCATCCGAAGGCCGAAGGTATGGTGGCATTGTTGGAGGTCTCGGTGGAATTGGTGGACTCAGACGGCTAGGAGGAAGAGGATGGGGAGACTATGGACACGGAGGAAGCGCTTCTGCATCTGCAAGTAGTTCGATTTCGATAGAACGTGTGATCACCCCAGGAGTATACACAAGTATCAGAGGAAAGTCGTCCGTATCCGGGTCTGTTTCGATCGAAAGACCGAGGCGAATCGTCCACCCAGTCGTTTACACTGACTACTCAGTATCCGGATCATACTCCGTATCATATGAGGACGGAAGGCATGGACCACTCAGAAGACTCGGAGGTCTGCATGGACTCGGAGGTCTCGGTGGAATCGGCCATGGACTCGGTGGACTAGGCGGTTTGGGTGGTCTCGGCAGTCTTGGTGGACTCGGTCGGCTAGGAGGACGAGGATGGGGACACGGAGGAAGCGGATCGTTATCTATCTCATCCGAAGGCCGAAGGTATGGTGGCATTGTTGGAGGTCTCGGTGGAATTGGTGGACTCAGACGGCTAGGAGGAAGAGGATGGGGAGACTATGGACACGGAGGAAGCGCATCTGCATCTGCAAGTAGTTCGATCTCAATCGAAACTGTTATCACTCCTGGAGTATACACCAGCATCAGAGGAAAATCATCCGTATCCGGGTCTGTTTCGATCGAAAGACCGAGGCGAATCGTCACCCCAGTCGTTTACACTGACTATTCAGTTTCCGGATCATACTCCGTATCATCCGAGGGCGGAAGACGTGGACCACTTAGAAGACTCGGAGGTCTCGGAGGTCTGCACGGACTCGGAGGTCTCAGTAGAGTCGGTCATGGACTTGGTGGAGTCGGACACGGACTAGGTGGACTAGGCGGTCTCGGTGGTATTGGCGGACTCAGAGGCCTAGGAGGAAGAGGATGGGGACACGGAGGAAGCGGATCGTTATCTATCTCATCCGAAGGCCGAAGGTATGGTGGCATTGTTGGAGGTCTCGGCGGTCTCGGTGGAATTGGTGGACTCAGACGGCTAGGAGAAAGAGGATGGGGAGACTATGGACACGGAGGAAGCGCTTCTGCATCTGCAAGTAGTTCGATTTCGATAGAACGTGTGATCACCCCAGGAGTATACACAAGTATCAGAGGAAAGTCGTCCGTATCCGGGTCTGTTTCGATCGAAAGACCGAGGCGAATCGTCCACCCAGTCGTTTACACTGATTACTCAGTTTCCAGATCATACTCCGTATCATCCGAGGGCGGAAGGCGTGGACCACTTAGAAGACTCGGAGGTCTGCACGGACTCGGAGGTCTCGGTGGAGTCGGTCATGGACTTGGTGGAGTCGGACACGGACTAGGTGGACTAGGCGGTCTCGGAGGTATTGGCGGACTCGGAGGACTAGGAAGAAGAGGATGGGGACACGGAGGAAGCGGATCGTTATCTATCTCATCCGAAGGCCGAAGGTATGGTGGCGTCGTTGGAGGACTTGGTGGAATTGGCGGACTCGGAGGTCTGGGTGGAAGGAGAGGATGGAGACACTATGGTCACGGAGGAAGCGCTTCTGCATCTGCAAGTAGTTCGATCTCAATCGAAACTGTTATCACCCCTGGAGTATACACCAGTATCAGAGGAAAGTCATCCGTATCCAGGTCTGTTTCGATCGAAAGACCACGACGAATCATCACACCTGTCGTTTACACTGACTACTCAGTATCCGGATCATACTCCGTATCATATGAGGACGGAAGGCATGGACCACTCAGAAGACTCGGAGGTCTGCATGGACTCGGAGGTCTCGGTGGAATCGGCCATGGACTCGGTGGACTAGGCGGTTTGGGTGGTCTCGGCAGTCTTGGTGGACTCGGTCGGCTAGGAGGACGAGGATGGGGACACGGAGGAAGCGGATCGTTATCTATCTCATCCGAAGGCCGAAGATATGGTGGCATTGTTGGAGGTCTCGGCGGAATTGGTGGACTCAGACGGCTAGGAGGAAGAGGATGGGGAGACTATGGACACGGAGGAAGCGCATCTGCATCTGCAAGTAGTTCGATCTCAATCGAAACTGTTATCACCCCCGGAGTATACACCAGTATCAGAGGAAAGTCATCCGTATCTAGGTCGGTTTCGATCGAAAGACCGAGACGGATTGTCACACCAGTCGTTTACACTGACTACTCAGTATCCGGATCATACTCCGTATCATCTGAAGGCGGAAGGCATGGACCACTCAGAAGACTCGGAGGTCTGCATGGACTCGGAGGTCTCGGTGGACTTGGTGGAATAGGCCATGGACTCGGTGGACTAGGCGGTCTGGGTAGTCGTGGAGGTCTCGGCGGACTCGGTGGGCTAGGAGGACGAGGATGGGGACACGTAGGAAGCGTATCTTTATCTATCTCATCCGAAGGCCAAAGATATGGTGGCATTGTTGGAGGTATCGGCGGTCTCGGTGGAATCGGTGGACTCAGACGGCTAGGAGGAAGAGGATGGGGAGACTATGGACACGGAGGAAGCGCATCTGCAAGTAGTTCGATCTCGATCGAACGTGTTATCACTCCTGGAGTATACACCAGTATCAGAGGAAAATCATCAGTATCCAGGTCGGTTTCGATCGAAAGACCGAGACGGATTGTCACACCAGTCGTTTACACTGACTACTCAGTATCTGGATCATACTCCGTATCATCTGAGGGCAGAAGGCGTGGCCCACTCAGAAGACTCGGAGGTCTTCATGGACTCGGTAACGGACTTGGTGGAATCGGCCATGGACTCGGTGGACTAGGCGGTCTGGGTGGACTCGGTGGACTCGGTGGGCTAGGAGGACGTGGATGGGGACACGGAGGAAGCGGATCGTTATCTATCTCATCCGAAGGCCGAAGATATGGTGGCATTGTTGGAGGTCTCGGCGGTCTCGGTGGAATTGGTGGACTCGGAGGGCTAGGAGGAAGAGGATGGGGAGACTATGGACACGGAGGAAGCGCATCCGCATCTGCAAGTAGTTCGATTTCGATCGAACGTGTTATCACTCCTGCAGTATACACCAGTATCAGAGGAAAGTCATCCGTATCTAGGTCGGTTTCGATCGAAAGGCCCAGGAGAATCATTAGTCCTGTTGTATACACCGACTATTCAACGTCTGTTTCTTCATCTTTGTCAATTGAGAATCCTCGACTTAGAAGACTTCCTTTATCGTCTTCCGTCTTTTTACCCGACTCAAGTGAAGGAGGCTTAGGAAGAATAGGTGCACTTCGAAGGTTGGGTGGAAGATACATTCCTCGACCAGCCGTTTATACACATCACCCCGGTCTCAATAGTGTTAAGGCACAATGTCAACTGCCAAACTATAATGTTTACGTTAAAGTTGGAAATACGCGCAAATCAAATGGTAATTGCTGATTTAAATAATATTAGGTATATTTACACAAAAGACATTTTGCTGTTTATGTTTTTCTTCTTATAGTTATCGTTATGTTCCATTTAAACTCACGTCACATAAACATGTTGTAAACACTTTTACAATGACTGGTGTGCATTAAGGAAAAATATTATTCTCATTTTTTATAATACATATTATTTTTTGTTATACATATTATTAAGATGTTTTGGAACATATCAAATGCACTTTTCCAAATTTGTTATAAATTAAATAAATATGTATTCGAAATTATTTGTTCTTTTTTTGTGTTTTATATGCATCCATTTATATTTTTTATTCATCAATGATACCAGTTCTACACATTACACTAATATGCGGTAAATTATGTATTAAAACACAATTTCATATTCGATCAAAATTGTTAACGTTGATTGAATGTTATGCTATTCTCATAAACATGCAATAAAATTATGTTTTTTTATCTTGAATTTTAAATTACAGCTATATTTATAGAATAAATCGTGATAATCGCGATAAAATAATTAATAATATTTTCTTTAATTTTAATTACATCTTTGTATCTTTAATGATACGTTTAAAATCTGAAATGGACTTAATATTTCGTGTGTTGTGTAAAAAAGGTTTCTAAGCGTATCCTCCGTTACGTTCGTAACATCATAACTCATTTTACAAGTACTAACTACAGCAACGATTATTAAAAAAAAAGCATATGTGAGTATAGGGTATGGCCAATTATTAATCTATAGTTAAGAAGATATAGGTCCTTCACGCCTGAAAACAGAGTAAATCGATCGTTGGCCGTCGACTAAATCTCGTGAACCGTTCAACTAAAATTTTTTTTTTTCAATAATTACATTTCCCAAACGCTTTTTTAAACTATTGCATTTTTTTATGAAAATAGTCATATTTTCAAGAATGCAAGGCAAACAGTTGACCCGGAATTTTTCAACTACTTTACGTTGTGGTCATTTTTCGATTTTATTGTAAGATACCAAAGTGTAATGTCTTAGAAAGAAATGCAGATAAAGGTTTGTTTAAGAAAGTGATTTGGGCAGAATTTCCAATTTATGTAATATAATGATTGTACATACATTTGAAATGCACCATTTTTTCCACTTTTTCTGATTGATTTTTAAAGCATAATTGGATCATAAATACTGTTTACATTTAAAAACAAAAATAAAAAAATTGTCATACCAATAAATAATAACTATTTTTCGGAGATGTGTTTTCTTGCCGTAAATTTCGCAGTCCGCGTGAGAGCTTCATGCTGAGTACACATGCCAGATGTTATTCTGAATTAACTTAAATCACTAGTCATACAAATGAATCGAAGAAATGTATTTTTTATTTTGCCATAAAAAAGTTTTTGCCCAAAGCGCTGACAAATTGTATTATTATTTATAATCCAATAATGTCTTTTTCAAAAGCGATTATTTTAAAGACTCAGTATACGGTTAGCTTAATGGATAAGCATTTTGAAATAATTATTTGGCAATGCTTTAAAAAAGAGATTCTCCTCCTCTCTTCTTTGGCCATGTTCGCTCCCTATGTGGAGCATATGGCCGCCACGCGGCACCTCTATGTTTCCCTGTCTCCTGCCCATTGCTTTGCTTCCTCCCATGACATGCCAGCATACCTCAGTTCCGCCGAGTACATCCTATGGATGGTACCCGACGGACGTCCGGGACGCCGAAATCCCACCGGTCGAAAAAAAAGGCAAGCAGGATTGAGGCTTGCCAGAGGCATCCGCAGCACGTGCCCCAGTTGCAATGACTCTCCATAACCGCTGACGTGACGGGACGCTGTCTTGTACGCTCCCTTATCTTTGAATTTCACAAAATCAAATCACCTCACCCCCATTATCCGACGCAAGCATCTGTCCTCGAAGCTCAGTATACGGTTTTTCTGAGTCTTCGTCAGGTTCCATGATTCGCAACCGTAAAGCAGTTGCCACTTGCCACTTATTCAAAAGAGATTCTATTCAATATAATAGTAGCAGTAGTTGAATAAAATTATCTAGTTTGAAATAATTGACCGACTCCAGCTTTAAAATAGTTAACGACTCCGACTCCGAGGAAATTATTGAATAATTTCATTTTAACTTATATATATATATGTGTACCATCAGATCATCTTTAGTCAGCCAAGCATTCAATGTTAACACTTCTGATTATTTTGTTTAAATACACATCATTAAATATATTTTTTAAAAACAAATCGAACCGCTCATTTTCACGACTCCGACTCCGGCCAAAATATCGCGACTTCGCGATTGCGACCCCGACTCCGACTCCACAGCCCTTGTTTTTTTAATTGAATACATTTTTCTGTCGTCAAACGTGTTTTTTTAAACTTATGATTGAATAAAACAGAATGCTAGAAAATATTCGAAATTGATATATGACATATGTATGGATACATAATAAACTTGTGAAATATTAACCGGATTATCCATACACGGATAATCGAGAGTACACTGTTTATTATATAACACATCTATTTCACTATTATATATATATATGTATATATATAGACTGTGAAAAGGAAAAAGGAAGTAACCCACAGTTTTTTCAAAACAGGTTTTTTTTCGATAATCACAATGTATCAATCTTGATACACGTTCTATTTTGGGCAAATCGTTTATTCCTGGGTTATAAATAACCTTGAAAAAATTTAGTGCCCGCCGCACTACCGATATTTTAGAATGCGCTCTAGGGTCCAAAAAGGTAGGTAACCCCTGAACTACATGCATGTTAAAAAATAAGTCAATAATTTGACATAATTATAGGTGTCACTGTAGACCGCTACCCCTTAACACAGTGGTTTCCAACCTTTATGTTACTGCGCCTCCCTTTAAAGATAGAAATATTTTCGCGCCTCCCCATCCATTATTTCATATAGCAATAATGACACGTTTTAAAGGGTAAGTACATATTTTGGACTGTTCGCGCCTCCCTTTGTCCACGGCTCCCAGGGAGGCGCGCCTACCAGGTTGGAAATCGCTGCCTTAACACATTTGTTGTGTTCCCGGAAATTTCATGGCATTGAAATCGAAAACAATATAGAATGACCGAATATTTGAAAAGAATTTTTAAAAAAATCAATAATAAGAATTTATACAATTTAAGATTTCGACTGAAGGTGCTTGGTGGAATTTCAATATTAAATTTGAATCGTTCAAATTATGTACTCCCACAGATTTTGTCACTAACGACCCGGGTTTCGCCTTTCGGCATCTTCAGGCGTTCAAGTGCACGGATGAAGCTCAGTTCAAGGCCTGAAGATGCCGAAAGGAGAAACCCGGGTCGTTAGTGACAAAATCTGTGGGAGTGTACATAATTTGAACGATTCAGAAAAAAAAGAATTTATACATTAAATTTAAAATGTCAATATTGATAAAAACAGTTGAAAAATGGTAATTGGGGATAACTTTGAATTATTACGTTTCAAATGGACAAGCACAATTATATATGTACATACAATTTGATGAAAGTGAGTCGAAGATCTGTCAAATCCCTTGATAAAGAAGTGATGACATTATTTCTAGTACCATAAAGAGCAGGATATTATATGTATATATACATACATATGCAATGTAGTAGCACATTAAAATTAAAGCATTCTTAAAAAAATATTGTATAGATAGATTTTTTTTCTGATTTGTCCATTTTCGTTGATTTGAAGTCCCTCAAATAAAATGGAAATAGTATTCAATATTTTTTTTTAATGGTTGAAAATAATATATCATACAACTTTGTCTCCGTCTATAAAATTATTTTACAGCAACAAAATTTTGTTTGACATAAAAGTATAAGTGGTTTTTTTTCAGGGTGCATTTTAGTTTTTTTATCAACTTAATTTTTTTAAATGTTTTATTAACAGTGACATCTGCAAAAAAAAGATTATAAAAAATAATATTTGCTTTCATAAATCGTACTAGCGACACCTCTTGGAGAATAGAATAGCTTACTAATATAAATCATATTACATATTTATAAAAAAATGTGCTTCTAAGAATGATTGTTGAGTCTCACTGTAATTTATATTTTTTAACTTTTCGAATGCTGTATTTTAATTCAAACAGTATCCAAAGGACAAAAATGGATGTTTTATTTTCATTGAAAAAATTACCATATTATGATATAATTTTTTATGTAAGAAAAGAAACTATTAATTTATGAAATAAAAAAATGCATTAAACAAAAACAATGTTTATTTATTAAGAGACTAAAAAATTAAATTTATGAAATACATGGATAGAAACAATGATCATTACCGTAGAATATAAATTGATATCTTCGTTATACCACAGCTTGTGTTACTATGATAGATAATACAATGTTGCCCCTCTATGATAAATATTTTAAGGCTATTTTTATTTACAACACAGACATTGTTTCTAATTTTTTAACATATAAATGTGAAACAAAGAACTGCGTTTTTCTTTCCACTGGGTGAAGAGTATTACAGAACTATAATTTATTAATTTTTCTTTTATTTACTATTTAAGATGGAGTATTTCGGCAGTATTGATTTTATCAACGGGTTAACAGTTAAGACCATAGAAGGTATAGTCATAGTGTTTCTCTAAAGACGATCTCACCATATACAGTACAAACACAGCTTAAATTTGTAATAGTTAAACAAAAAAAACTGTTGGAAATTAACAAAAATAGCACTAACACATCACATTGGGTCAGTACTACCACGAAATTCATACCATCAGGTCGGTTGGGGTGTTTAAGTACAATAAGATATCAGAATTTCTTAGTGTGGCATCAACGTTGTTGTATTTTAATGAGCAGTAAACGTGGCAATGTTGTGATTGTTATGAATTACTGAATTAAGACAATTTGACATTTTAATTTTCCTAATACATGTATCTTTTTTATTAGGAAAATTACTTGAAGATGCTCACTATCTGTGATAGTCAGGTTGGCTGCCCATCTTTGAAATATTGCAATTATGTGGTAAATTAGTCATACATTAGTCATTAGGCATACACTTTTGTGTGAAATCAGTACTTGGTTGTCAGGTGATCTTCAAATTGTTAAATAATTGTTTGTAAAAAGAATGATATTTCTGAACACACTCTTTGTGTTGAAACACTCATTAGGTTTTGAAATTGTATTATTAAAAATAACTAAGGTAATTTTTAAAATTATATCTTGTGATATCATTTCACCGAGATCTAAGGTAAACAATGTTTTTTTGACCATGTCCAAAAAAAGTTAAAGTTTTAAGTCAGTTTCTCAACTATTCTCACTCAATAAGTTAAAAAAAAGACTAGTATAAAAATGGACTAGTAGCATACTTGTCACCATGCAGGATCAAATCTTTAGAGTGAAGAAGGATGAACATATCACAGACATTCATGCATTTGGAAACAGATTCAAAAGTCATTGAACGCAAACTCAGCAGAACGGAAACATTGAATCCTTGGATAGGAGACCATAATTAAGTCACATTGAAATGGCTTTTGGAGCTTCAGGTATATTGATGGACCTATGGTGCAGCGGTTAGCGTTGTTGGCTTCCGTGCCGGATCTTACAGGTTCAAGTCCCAACGCACAGCATTTTTTAGATTGATTTCTGTTTGAAGGCATGGGTGTTTGTATTGTCTAAAAATGTCCTCCCACCATTCCGATCCTTCAACAACTGGTTAGCTATGATTAGTTAACCACAAAGCCTGTCTAGCCTTATCCTTCTATCCCTACTCGTCTTTTTGGAAAAGAGAAGTTGAGCGACTGGGTAACAAACAGTTCTTGTATAAAAGGCTAAAGAAATATAGTGGATAAAAAAAATATATTGCCATTGAAAGAAGAAGGCGGTTGACACTAATACTGATATTATGGTTGACACCGTTAACTTATAACTTACACTACTTAAAACCTTTGAGTGGCACCATAGGCTATAACATAGCCAGGTGTGGCTTATATAGTTTGTTTCAATAATTCAAACTGTATTTATATACATACTTTTTGTTGTTGTATCTGGTTGGGGTTCACTGGTTTGAGTCGCAGTGCAAACTTTTTCATAAACCGATTTTTTAATCGGTATATGAATTTGTGTTCGAAGGCATGGATGTCTGTGATGTATCGATTCCCTTCCACCCATCCAATCCTATAAAAGTAGGGCGTAACAAGAGTTATAAGTTAACAGCTAGGCCTATACTTAAGTATATACTAATACTATATTATACTAACAAGCGTTTCTCATACAGTGACTTCTTTGAAGTAAGATCTATTCAAAGCCTATATGTTCTACAATAACATCAGCTTAGGTGACATTTTTTTCTGAACTGATTTAGCTTTTTTATTAACAAGTCCCCTCTCAGTGTGGATTATATGAGAGGTCTGGAAACAAAGACAGCAGTATCCAATATTTTGCCGAAAATGCATTAAATATGTCTTCGGGTAGAGTTGGCAATTCCGCATATATAAGTAAGTCAATTAAAAAAAAAGCTTTAACATGTACATTTTTGAAGGATTAAAATCGAGTCTACAACAAAAGCGGCAGTTTACATAGTAAACACGGCAGTTATTAAACGGATTTCATAAAACATAAGATTCATCTTATAAGAACATTTAACATAACTTTTACAGACGTTTTATATTATATGTGAAATAAAATAAACAATAAAGATTTTGGCATCAATAAAATGAAGTACCATTGCATTTATATTCATTCAATTTTGTTATGTTCAAACAATTACTTATATTATATTTATTTATTAACAAATTACTCACGTATTGATTTCGTATATCTAACCTCACTTTTTTGTTCTCCGGTAAGCCATTAGAATATACGCCATTATTTTGATAGTACAGGATACGTTTCATGAAAATGAATTGAATATGTTCATGTCCACTTTCATTATGTGTATAACTTTATTAAGAGTTTCAAAGTTTATAGCGCAAAATATTTTGGCATAACTTGTTTGTTTACATTTCTGACGTAACGTCACAACGCTACTTTTGACGTGTATGATTTTCGTGACTAGAGATGTCACGGACCATCGATAAATTAAACAATCGATACTGTTCAAGTATCAATGGTTATTTTAGAAGGCATTAGTAATTAAATATACCGCGTAGTATATATATGTAGTGGAGTGGGGACGCATGGGGTCGGATCTCCCACACTTTTTATAAACGCTTACTTAATTTTAACGTAAATATAATGAAATGATTGTTGTAATAATCTACTGCAGGGGTCACCAAACTTTTGAGAAGCGGGCCGGATTGAACTTTTTAAAAACTAAAGGGGCCGGGCTACAAATAAATTCTTATTGGAACACAATCAGAATATAAATTAATTTTATGTGCTTACATAATTATTACAATGATTCGGTATCCTATCCTACGTAGGCCTACTTTACATCTTATTAAAAAAGAAGAAAGTAAAAATAAAGGCATTCCAATTATTGAATATATGTCTTTGCAAAGTTTTACAGTTTCAAATATTGTATGGATTGATGTTTTTTTATTTATTGAATAAGAATTAAAGCAATTGAGAGAAGTACGTATATGTATAATATACGTATATATATATAATATATGTATACGTAGATGTAAAAATAATTACAACTTAATTTAATTATATATTTTAATATGATACTATCATGTGTAAATTGTAATTAGTGCGAAATATGGAATTGTTTGCGTGAACTTATTCCTTTTAATTTTGAGGTACCAACTTGCAAGTAGTTTTTAATGTACAAATCAGTTATATGTGGTCGATTTTATATATTTTAGTGTTTATTCAAATAAATACGGGCTACCATAATTGATATTTTTTCCTAGCATTGTTTTTTATATTGGGGTAATTGGATTCCTCTAATTTATCGTAAAAAAAATGATTTTTAAATATCGTCTTCCACCCATCATTCGCTTGAAGGTCAATCAATAAATGATTTTCTTTCTTCAGCTATTGTTTGACAAGCTCGAAAACTTGCTTGAATCGTGTTTAAATTTTTATTACTGAAAAAAAGCATATTTTTTGTTGATTGTTTACGTTTTCCTCCAGTTTTTTCTTTTGTTATTTGTTTGGAAATTAATCATATTTTGTCAAATATTTTGTAGTGTAGTGTCGTTTAAAATTTTACCGTTGCATTGCAAATTAGACATGCATTTTTCTTTGTTTGGCACAAAACATATCGAATTGACCACTGCTCATAAAATAGACGATATTAATATCAAGTTCCCTTTTCTTTGACATACATAATTATATTGGGGCAATAAAAGAATTGCGATCGAAATTTTAAATAGAAAACGTGTACGTTATTTGTGGAATATATATAATATATTCCTACTAATATTACTAAGGAATACTACTAATACACAAGTAATAACAGAGATCAAGCAATGTGTACTCTGCAAACTTAGAAATACAACTGAATATTTTCGATTTGGGATATTACTTAGACATTTATTTCTATTGCTTCTATTTTGCCTGCACTACATTCTTAGAATTTTGAATGGTAATTTCGGAATTTCGGTAAACGAACATCTGGTCGTCTCGCCTCCAAAAACACATTTTATATGTAACTTTCTTCACTTTGAGTCCCCTACCAGATAAACGTATCCTTATTGATGATTTTAAATAAATAGTTGTCGTAAATTCACAGCTAATTCATGAAAATTTATATTTCTTATATGAATAACTTCTATGCAAAAATCCAGAACTTTTCGCGGGCCGGATGAAAATCACTGGCGGGCCGTAGTTTTGGGGACCGCTGATCTACTGGATGAACGTTTTGCGAAAATGGAATCACTGCAGCAAGAGAGTATTAGAATATTATAATTAATCATCTATTCCAAACTATTTTAGTTACTACACTACTGAATATAACGCACGATTAATAATACTTAATACAATTGTACGCTTAAAAAAATGAGCACTGTGTGGTACTCTTAATTAATCAATAATTTAAATCTAATTTTAAATGTGATGGCAGCTTATTTTGTTTAGCTAAACACACAAATACATTTGTTTTACTACTGTGTTAATTGATCACTGTATTATAATATTCAGTGATCAAGTTTCAATTCAAATAATTATTAACATACGTATTCATCTAGATTTTTGCAGTTATGAGATATCGCAACTATACCAAAATGTCCATCTTTGGGGACAAAGATTTTTGAAAATAAACTAAAAATGTTACCAAAAATGTGTCCCGAAAGATTTTAATTTCACTAAAACTGCGATTTTAATTATAGCTGCGAAAGTCTAGATACGCCCGCATATAATTAAGCATGCGAAATATATTAATTGAAACTATCCTACATAAACTTTAGTAGTTTTTAGATTAAAAAGTCAAACAATAACAGTTTTGTTACTATGCAAAATACCCATTTACTCAGCATTGCGGAGAGTTTTATAAAACAATTGTTATATTAATAAATGCCGATGGAAAATTTATCTTTACTAGAAACTTTTTCGGTTAAGTAACTATCCGCTGTATAATATATGAAACAGAAACTTTTCCCTCCAGAGAAATGAGTTAGTTAAACATTGGAAAACACAAACCCGCTCCATGCTAAACTTTGAGAATCCTAAAAAGTTCTAAATTATTTTATTACCTCTAGCAGAGACCATGCCGGAAGTTATTTTCTGCCAAAAAGCATTGCCGTAGAAAGTTACCATGGAATATGATTTTCACACATAAGCAAACAATAATAAAATAATTGAACTCGTAATAGTTTGAAGTGTAAAAATCATTTGATTGTTATTTAAAGTATCTAGTTAAACTCTTTGATATTTTATTCTCACTATCATGGATAACATGAGGGCGGAATAAACAGCTCTGCAAATGCCGAACGAGCAGAGCTGTTAGCTGTGGTCCGCATTCATACGGGCCCAGTAGACCACGGCCAATTTCGAGGCATTCGATAAATTTGCAAAATCATATTGGGAAGGGATATTCTTGATTCATCTTTAAATTCAACGCAGAGTAGATTAAGAAGCTCTTCCGCCACGGCGGATTCTTAGTATACGAATACACAGCATACTTAATATCACTTAAATGGTTGAGAAAGTCACATTTTATTTTTTAAGCACAACAGTGCATGGTTAAAAGATAAGTCCCGTGCAGCTCTGTATCGGGCCAAGAATATGAGGAGTTAATTTGTTTTGTTTCTTCTTGATCGTATTGCGTTAAGGAAGGCGACCGTGAAACAGCGCCTGCATACACATAACGGGTGGTGGTTATAAACTTATATCCTGGGTAACATATGTGCTGCGGTATTCATATAGAATTGTGAATATCGCATATCTCTTCTTCCAGCCGGATAGGATTTATTTCGTGGATCTACTAACTACTTGATGATAACATTGATTGGGAGATAGCACAGACTGACAAGAAAAAAAAATATTGGAGGCGCCGTATCCAATTCAAATGCTCCAAATATGGAGCGGAAATGGCAAAATGACTATTTAGTACTAACCGTGACAACATATTAAATCGTTGGCATTTTAGGCAGTCTAATAAAAGTACTATCGACCTAAAAAAAATGATGTACTTGCAGTCAGTTAAAACTGCACTTCATTAAAATGTAGATAATTGATCTTAGCAAGGTTGCATGTAATAAATATTAACCGTTATAAATTATTCCAAGAGGCGCTACTGATCCTTGGTTTATACAAGTTTACGCTTCAACAATTGCCTCTAATAACTGCTGACTATTATTTCCCTCGGATAGTAAAATACTGCCATCTCTGGACGTATCCGGTAACTCGTACTTGAATATTTTATTATTATGTAAGTTAAGTAGGTATACTTTTATTACAAACCGTCAAAAAGTAATAAAGTCGACTTAGGTACATTATGTTTTTTATTCCTGAATTAAATGAATGTAAGCTTAATTTTGTCTTTTTATGTACTTACCGTTTTCATAGTGTTTGTGGTAGAAAGTAAGAAGTAGAAATAATTCATCAAAAAATATATTACCTCTCACAGATTAAATCCAAAAAGAAAATAAATAAATTGTGTACTATTTTATTGCTTGTTATTCTGTGGTATATCTAGTGGAACTTTTGTGCGCTCTGTTCATGCGCATGTGCGCGGGCTCGGCGAGTTGTGTGTGCGCGCACACGCGCACAGCTTAGAGGGAAAACTGGTCCTAGCCCTATCCTTCTATTCCTACTCTCTTTGGAAAAAGAGGGGTTGAGCAACTGAGTAACAAGCAGTTCTCGTAGAAATACTTCTGTTGAGATAAACTCCGTTAAGAGTCCATATGCTCCACATTGGGAGTGGACATGGTAAAAATAAATAAAAAAGTATTTTAATACAAAATGGATGTATAATAAAAAAACACACTCAATTATTGGTTTAAAGCACCAGGCGGACGTATTGGAAAGGCTACGCGGTCGACGTCGTGGCCACCCCTGCTCCACACAGATTAATTAGACCGCTCAAATTCGCAAGCAAACGACGCATATCAATGTACGGGCTCAGATTTCGGTGAATAGAGCATCGATTTACTCATTACAATCTACCTTTTTTGGGCATAGATCAATTCATATTGAAACGTAGCTACGTATATTACATATTGATTCAATCATAAAACGTTTTTGTACTAATTTCACATAATTTATTATAGATCATGACCAGTTTCGCTCATTGCGAGTGTTAACCACTGATGAAATGTTACAGGATTATTTATAAATAGTAATGTAAAAGG
>CM062839.1:11377498-11490107 GCA_031772345.1 Himalopsyche anomala
TTTGTTAATCCAGTACTAATTTACAATGTGGAATAAGTACAAAAATTGGTTTATTTTAAATTATAATGCCTTTTCATCAATAATTGACAGTGAACACTTTAAAGGTGTTAATATATTGACACTGATAGAATTATCAACAATTTTTAACAATTAATTTACATATTTAGTATTGTTGCATGTCCTCTAAAGTGAACGATTGAATAAAAGTCATATTTGATCTAATTAAACTCAGTCAAAAAGAGTAAATCTTTCAACAAAAAAGGGAGCTGAATGCCTACATGTTATTTCCACCCACGTAAACCTGCACAGACGGAAGAAATTACCATGTCGAATATTTATTATATATTCTCTCGATTTCCATGAAATGAAATATTGAATTCAATTTACGTATATAGTAATGTCTATTTCATTTGACTATTAATGACTATTAACTTGAAATAAATTATTTCAACTTTTTTTTTACAAGAACTGTTTGTTGTTCAGTTCTTTACAGTAAATTCAGTACAGTAACCCCCACTATAGTGAAGTTTCCTATAACGTAATCGGAAGTCCCTCCTATAGCGTATTTTTTAAAACACTAAATGTAAAATTTATTTACTTTAGTAATGTAGCATTTTATATCAGTTTGTTAAAAAAATCCCAAATTTTAATTTTGTTTGTAATTACCATCAGTCACTACTTAAAAAATATTAATCTTTGATTATTTTTTAATTATATGTTAGAGGTGTTAAACATTTTAATTTTGTGTAATTATAGAGTCACTTGTACTGTAATTTGTAAATTCTTTTCAATGTCAATTGTTGTTTACACCTTTTTATTTAAATTTATTTTTGTATAAATAGCACTGCTTATATATTTTGCTTATCAGTTGATAATGCTCGAAATGAGTGAAACCGGTCCTGACCTTTTAAATAAAGTGGAATAAAGTACAAAGGAATATTGTGTTTTATTAACTAAATTTAACACTAAAATTTCACGGTCAAATTATAATTTTCATAAATGTATTATATAATAAATACACATTTTATACACGTATGTGTTTTTAAAAAATATTTGTCAGTAGCTGTTTGTCAATTAAATTTGCTCGATGTATTCTGTGACGGGCGAAACGAAAAGATGAACGTGGCAGGAAAAATATTTGATTTGCTGATTTCGTTAAATTCATAAAATACAATTGAAAGAACCTGACTTTAAATTTTGCCTAATCCCCTATTCCTACGTAGTATTCCTGTATGTAGTCCCAATCTCTACGCTGTAAGGAGTCGACAGTATATGAATTCAGAATTTCATTATCAAATCTGGTCTACATTAATAATCTGAAATTATTAGTCAAATATATAATGAGGTATTTGAAAACAAGTGCATCGTAAAATAGATTTATTAAATGTACATATATCTGCAACAGACGTACAAGTGAAATTAATTTTCATGTTAATAAGAATATAGATGATTATTTTAACGATATCTATTCCCAATGTGAATCATATGGACTCATAATGGAATTAATCTTGATATAATTATTTTACGAGAACTGCTTTTTACAAAAATGTTTAAGCTTTTTTTTTTTGAAGATAGTAGAGATAAAAGGATTATTCTAGTGGTAAGATAATCACTCTAGGTATGCCCCGTACGTAAAGAGTAATATAATAAATCGTCACCAATGATTGTAATTAATCAATAATTCGAAATGTTTTTTTTCGACAAATCACTATTCTAGTAAATCTACCATTATTATCTGATGATCATCGCGTCGAAGCCAGTTATATTTTTCAATAAAATATGTTTTTTTTTAAATATAGTACATTGCCTTTCCATCAAGCCTTGATAGTTAACACCTTAAAAGTGATCAGTGTTGATGACTTGAATCGAAATTGCATAATATTTTTCACCCCAAAATATTCAGTTGTCAACTGAAAATAGAAATCCGATTAATGTCTACTATGCGAGTCTAAAGAGTTGATACCCCATTTTAATAACTCGCGTAGAAAGAGTAAGATGTGACGAATATGTAAATTTTTAAACGGTTAAAATTAAAAAAAAAATATTGTCTATTTGATGAAGCGGTGTGATTATTCATATGTCTCGAATTATTAGGAATTTGTAATTCAAAACGAAATATTTAAAATTCAATACAATCTTGATATACTAAGAGAGCAGCATTTCGTCCCATGAAAATCAACAAATTATATAGTATCTTCTAAAAAACGTGAACATTTTTTTCAAATGCTGTTATTTCACAGAGATCTTTATCACATTATCCACGATAAAATAACAATATTAATAGAAAAAATCCATCCGGACACATTAGACTTAATTGGTTTAAAAAGTAAAGACCATCCAGATCCATGGCTAACTTCCCAATTGCTTTCGATTATCTCGAAAGATTTTGATCTCAAAGCTCCATCAAGACTCTCTGACCAATTTGAGATAGTTTTTAAATTGTCATCCCATCTCTTGTTTCCCATCCATGACTGTCCGCTAGATAGTCATTAATGATTGATCTAGATGTCCCTGGACCTTGTTATCATCATTTTGACGATGTAGGACTCAAAGAAGGCGTTGACCATATCATGAATGTGTTATGCGCCAATTTCGGGTATAATTTACAGGATCGAGTATTAGTAAATACATATGGAAACCTGTAGTCTTTTCTGTAACACGGAACTGGTTTTATGATCGCGTTTTAGATGTGACGTGGTTTTTTTGTGGATATGTGCTACGAATTACTATACAAATTTATGTTATTACATTAAATTAGAATTGTAGTAGAAATACATACATTTTTATTTAATATTTATCCCAAAGAAGTTTAACTTTTTCATTATTAACATTAATTTCAATACAGAGACATAATCCATGTGACTTGTAGACATTATTATTATATTCTGATAAAAAGTATTTAAGAAAAATGGCAAATATAACAACGCAGGTACAGTTTTCGCAACTAAATTTTCAAACGAGTATCAATCATCAGCTGTTTAAAGGTTGGAAAATCATTAAGCGACAAATGTGGTAAAGAAAATGTAAATATTTGGACAGCAAGTATATTCGTTTACGCTCGTTATAATAATTAGTAAAGTGGGATCGGAACGACCCCAAAAAAAGGCCCGGAAAAATCTCAGCACCGACAAGTGGCAAGGTTTAATTTTTCACATTTAAATCTCAACCCTTTTCCGGATTAAGTTGGAAGCTAATTGGGCAATAAATACATTCCCGCTTCTGGTCTTTTATTCTGCCGTTGTAGCGTACACTTCATAAACGATTTGAAAAGCGTGTTCCTACATGCCCTTACACTTATTTTATTTAATATACGACATTTCCTGCATTCATAAACTCTGAAATATTTACTTTCGTGTTTTACGCCGAAGACAATTCCGTGTTTACGCATGGCTGATTAATCAATATGTGTTCAATATTAAATTTGAATTGTTCAAATTATATACATTCACACAAGTTTTTTCACTAACTAAATGTAATTCTTAAAATTATCCACCATTCAAATCTACAAGCATTCCCATGGGTTAATCCTTTTCGCCAGTAATAGCTTTAAACTTAGTGATACATTTATTTCTTATATAAACACGATCCATTCATTTACTAAGCGCCAGTTAAAGTTCATCCGTGTACTTGAACGCCTGAAGATGCCGAAAGGCGAAACCTGGGTCGTTAGTGACAAAACTTGTGTGAATGTACATAATTTGAACGGTGATCTAGCAGAACCTATTTTCCGTGTGAATGGAGGGATGGGTATAATATATCAATTAAATTTGTGCTTTTTTCTTTTTAGAACTTGAAAAAACTACTTATATCTGGAGATTGTAATCATAATCAGTGTTTTTTGGCAGATAAAATTGATGTAACATTTTGACCCGATGAATGAAAGAATTTGTTTTTTTTTGTATGTTTAAATAAGTTAAAATAATTACTAAGTAATAATTTTGTATACAGTTATGATTCGTAAAGATAATCTTCATGAATATTGATAATAAGCGATCGAGTTCACAGTACTGAGATTCACCCTAACGAATAAGATTTCAAGTCAGGTTTTTGTGTAAATATCATCAAACGTTCGGTGGGAATAAAAACTGGTCCACTGGACATATTATAATCCACCTTGTTATCCCATTTAAGACATACACCAGTGGACTATTCGTTGTTTAATTCAGATAAGTAATGCAGATTTAAATATTTTATTTATTAACAATAAATTCAACGGTTACTTTGATAGAAAATCTTATTCAATATAAAATAAATTTTAATATCATTCATGTTTCAATTGTTTTGTAGATGAGACATGTATGTCTTTCAAAAGTATCTTGGCACAATATGCAAAGCGCGATTTCAATAAATCTAGTATATCAGAATTGATTCCTGTCGATTAATATTATTTGACATGTCAGAAGTCAAGAATGGGCGTTTATTTTCTTTTGTTGAGCTCAAAGTGGAAAAGAGCATGTTCGCTTAGATTACTAATTTTTACTTTTATATTTTATTTGAAATGGCAAATAAAAAATAAACTAAAATAAGAAAGTCGATCAAATTTATTGTTATTTTATAAAATTAATACTAATAATTTTAGTAATTTATTGTAATGTTTAGTTTATTATTTTATCATAAAGTATTATAATAAATAATACTAATTATTATGGTTGATGATAAAATTAAAACAAATACACATATTAATTAATAATTTATTTATTTTGAATTAACTTATTTATATAAAGTATTTCCGAAAATATACAATGTAATGTAATTAATTTTAGAGTTATAGTTTAAAATTATTGGCGCTTTCAATAAATCTTGTTCAACAGTTACGATGATATATTAATTTGTGCAAATTGAGTAAGAAACCCGCTTAGTTGAGTGAATAATGAGAATGAGTATTTGTGTACGAAGTCACATTGGGTTGATCCGATGGTTCAAGATCCATTCATTCACAAAAACTCTGATTGTATGCAAGTGAGGCTGGTGAAGATTATCAAGGGGTCGGCTACAAGATCAAGTAACTGCCTGACCGTTCAAATAAAAATATTGTTGATCTTATTATAGCATATCACTACACCAGTTGACCAAAGACCTTTATCACAATAACAATAAGTTAGGTTCAACTCTTGTGCTACTGTACTACTGATGCAGTGTGTTAAAAAAATATTGAAAAAATAATCATTAACCAATAAAAATGATAAAATATTAATATTACATAATTATATTTTTTTATACAAAAAAAGCAAAAAAAAAATGTATTTAAATCATTACTACTAGTAATTAGGTGTATATTAAATTTAAATATTAAATCATCATTTCCAAAAACTAATAATTTAATTACGTGAGTGAAAATCTCATTATAGGTGTTAAAAAATATATTTATTAAAATTGAAATTTAATTAAACTTACGTTCACTATAATTTGGAAAAAAATATATCGTAAAGATGAAAGACATTTGTTTTTAACTTTATATAAAAAAAGTGTTATAAATATTAAATAATTAACCAAAATTTTGAAATTAAAGCAGTCAGTGAAAAAAGATGTGTTAAAGATTAAAAAAAAATATGTTACAAGTTTGGGAATTAATCACTTTATGTAAAGAAACAATACTTCCACTCAAAAAACAGGTATGTAATATATTTATTAGTAGAGCTTAGTCGATTTTTAAAAATTATGTTTTTTTTAAATATTCTACATAGATTCTCTAAAGTGCTATTTGTACAAAATACATGAAAAAATCCGCTCATTGCAATATATTGTTTGTAAATATAAAAACATTTTGCATTCAACATACCTTTCTCTCAGTATATACTTGGGATTATTCAGTATCAACTTTTTTCATGTCCCGGGACACGAGACATAAAATCTTCATGCGCTGGGAAATTTTCGCGTACCGAGACTTTAGTACTATAATATTTAAAAAAAAAATACCTAACGAATACTTCTATGTATGAACACCGTCGGTTCCTCAAAACTCATGCTAATTATTTTTTTAAAATAGCAATATAGAACTGTAAATATTCATACTGATTTTTATTGCATATCATTCGAGGGATTCATTTTTCCGATGAAACTGTTTCATAAGAAAAATCATATGTAAATTGGCTCAGTAATTTCATAGTTTTTATGTAGCAAAAAAGCATCCGTCACACGTTCGTACAATGGTATTTTTTTAATAAATGGCAGATTTTCAATGTCTCTTACTTTTATTTATTGCCTTTCAAAATGTACAAAAGTTTTCAAGGAATATGGATACTCAAAATATATTTTTATCAAATGAAGAAATATGCTTTAAACAAATTTAAATTAAAAAATAGTAAGTATCAAGTCTCGGGTTGTTTTATTTTAATGCCCCCGAAACCAAGGCTGAAAAAAACGTCGATTTCGCGGGAATTTATTCTCAGGTTGTCTTGAAACAAAATCTCTAGTAGCTACCCATCCCACCCTCTAATAAAATTTATGGTAAATCCTTCTGCGCCTGACACTGCCTTCATTGCGAATAGAATACCTAATCATTTTCTCCCATTCAGAAGAGATTCAATCATACGCCCATTATTATTTGTCGTTGGTGATTCCTTAGTTTGGAGTACTACAAAGGGAAGAAAAATTGGCGAGCTTCTATAGCCCCAAGGCATGTAAGATAACGATATTTTAGGGTTGTATTATGGGGATGATACAGCAGCGGTGTAGTTGTAAAGTTTCAAATATAATTAAATGTATAAGTTGTTTTCAACAATTGTTTTTTTTAGGATTCTTTGGAATATAGCTTTTTATAAAAAATCCAATAAATAATAATTGTTTTCAACAACGTTTAACACTGTTATTATAACACAAGATATCTACAGGCTTCCCATCTACCGTGCAATCAAAGCAATGAATATTGTACTAAAATAAAAAATCAATAACACTTTTTTACACTTTTAATTATTCCGATGACTTAAAAAATTAAACAATTTTAGTTCATCAGCAGAGATATACATTTAGTTTTATTTAAAATTAATAAATGATCAACTGTGCAAAGTAAATTTCTTTTAAGGTTCACTAATTTGAAAGATTTTTTTACAAACTAAATGAGATTTAATAATATTTTTGATCGGTTCGGCGATAGAAATGTGAACATTAAAAAAAAATCAAAACTGATGATCGTTTGTTAAAGGTGAAACATGTCACACCTAGTAACACGACCGATGGAATAACTTGGTTATGAACTATTATTCTGTGTCCGCAAAATAATTTTTAAACAATAGACAACGTAGTTAATTATTTATTTCTTTATATCATAAGAGATAAAACGCGTTATATAAAAGCGGCGTGATTGAAAACTATTGATGACATAAAAGTGTAGTAGAAAAATATGTTGTCCTATTGAAGACTACCCCTATGTTTGCTAAAACAAAATGGCGCTTCAAAACACCCTCGATTTCTTTTCAGCAAAGATGGGGGGTGTCGTAAGTTCAGTGGGGTGTTTTAATTTACATTTCCCCATTAAGCAAGTAAGCGAGTTTCTTCCCTCCCCTTGTTTACGTGAATAGGCTGGCAATGGTGGGAGATTGCAGTGGCATTTGTACAATAGGGGAGTTTGAAAACAAATTATTTTTAAACAGTTGGTTGATATCGATAACTCATTAGAAAATATGTCATTGTTAAAAATTAAGAGCAATACGGAAGCGAAATATATAAAAAGAAACAAATGATTATTTCTTATCAAAGAAACAAATTTAATGTTTTATACCTTTTTTTATAACTTTTTAATTGATAATTTGAAAAAAAGAATGGAGGGTGGTGCGAGGAAATTGAAAATACAAAATTAAAGCATATAAGCATCCAATCGCACGTGAAAATGCTCGTTTGTAAAGCCGGCAATTGATAAAAAGTTAATGTTCGAAAATTCGATATCTTAAGTGCGCTACCAAATAAAGTGGAATATATTATATGAGCCCTCGAGAGGTGAAGTGAGCCAACTAGTAAAATGGTAAAACTTTTTTCTTGGACAGTTCCGTATTTACTTGATGTTTTGGTGGATTGCATATTTTTAATTTACGGATGCACTATTGCAATGTGTATTAACTGAGGTTACGTGTAGAATATTACAAAGGATCTAATTATTTTTTTTATAAAATACCACTCGGCTCACACCGCCTCTAATGGACCCATAAAAAAAGATTTGTTCACTCGGTGATAGGGAAACATAAAAATTACCTCAATTTAGCTGACAACTTTCAAGTGTTTGACAGTTCAGTGTGATAGCAAGATAATACGCTACTTATAGGGGGAAAATATTTGTAAAAAAATAGTATTATTATATTTATATCTTTATGTTTTAACCCTTTCTGGCATGTCACTGAATATCGGGGTGACTTTTGTACCCGTGATGAATGCGCTGTCAACGATGGCAATGTGGGTGGAACAGGAGATCAGTAAAGGGTTGAGATTTAGTATGATGCCACCCTATCTACGCTCATAATAATATTACATTGGGTCGTGCAAAAGCGGGACTATTTATGAGCTGGTATTAAGAGGTTTAATCGGCATCCGAGAAATAAGATACAAGAGTAATAAAATTACGATCATTAAAATGCTAAAATTCATTTTATATTTGTGTCACGTTATGGCAAAAAAAAACAGTTACTCAAAAGTTGGCAATTATCTTCAGGGACGTTGGACGATGCTAATTGAAATATTCCGAATCAGCTTCTCAGCCATACTAAATCTACTTCAACTTTCTGTTTTCAAACAGTACTACATAGTTTTTTTTAGTTTATCAGGAACCAGAAAGGCGCATAAAAGAAGAAAGAACATCATTGGTTTTATTTTTTATATAATAAGTCTCATGTGGCCTAAATATACTCTTAAATAAGTATTTTATCATAAGTGTTTGATGCTCGCGAAATCAAACATATTTTAATAAAATGAAGACAATGAATGTGTTGTCAAAAAAGCATAATTTGTTACCGAATCGTCATAAATCTTTAATTAAACTTGGGACCTTTTGGTCATTTAGAGAAGCTCTAAAAGTATCACCTCGCGGCTGAAGTATGTTAACAGACAAAGCAGATGTATGTTATCATGTTAACATCAAAATAAAAGCTAATAATGAGAGATAATGAATAAATGATTTAAATATGTATTTATTGCATTCCATTTATTCCTCCAACGAATTTTATATAAAACTAAAATTTTACATAAACAGCATCCAAGTTATAATATTACATATGAAAATATTTATACAGTAGTACGTGAGATATTCCTTTGCGGCTTTGAGAGAATTAGCAAAGCGAACATTAGTTCCAAACCTTTCACCATTTAGAGACGCCGACTCTAACTCCGACGCTCGGCGTCCTTTCCCTTGTGGGGATCTTATTGAAACGACTATAAGGTAAATAACCAAAGGTGATGGAAGCCTATTTTTATCAACTTTTTCTAATCAAAGTTTACACAACTTATTCAGCCCAATCAAATGTTTATTAACATTATTTTTCTATTCACATTTACAATAATATTTGTGCCAAAATATTGTCTCGTTAAAGTTTTTCTCTCGTATCACAATAAACCCTATATTTTTTAATCATGTCCGTTCCCAATGTAAAGCTTGTGACCTCCTAATGGATGAGTTTTTCTACAAAAACTGTTTGTTACTCAGTTGAGTAACCTCTCTTTTTTCTAAGAGAGTAGTAAGGAGAGAAAGATAGGGCAGGGCAGGTGTAGTGGTAAATTAATCACTCCCACTACGATTCGTTATTTTAGGATCAGAAAAGTGAAAGGGAGAGAATTTTTACACATTATATACACCCATGTCTTCGAACACAAATCGATAAATCGATAAAAAAAATGCTGTTAGTGTTGGGACTAGAACCCGTGAGATCTGTTACGGAAGCCAACAACGTTGACCGCTGCGCCATGAACCCGACAATATAATATAACTTAAATATGTAAACCAAATTTAAAAAATATATATCCGTAAAATATTTTTTACATTTGCTATATTGAGTTGCTTATAGTCTTATCTCAAAAAAAAAAAAAAATCTTTAAAAAGGTTAAATTGATATGAGTATACTTATAAGATGGCAAATTATTTAACATTCATTAAATTTAATAAGACAATGTATTCATCGCGTAGTAAGAAAGTATAAAGTAATTCCACAAATAGTATTATTGTAATTTAGACCGTAAATATAATTCTATATATTTTGTTTTAGGGGTTATTATGAGTATATTTCGAAGGTTCTAACATTATTGGTTGCAGTATTGAAGTTTTCAATTACAAACCAACGTTCCTCATCCCTTGCAAATTGTTTTAATAGTTGCGATAGTGAGAGACGAACTAAACTAGCTGAGGGTTGGAGTGAGTAAACCCTCTCGTTGCTCAATCTGCTCACCAACTCCTCGCCAGCTCAAAACTCCAACTCGTTATTGTGAAACAGGAGTTGAAAACTAAAATTTTACTTGCCACAAAATGCTCTACAAGTTTCAATTGTATGTGTGAGTAATAATGTGACAATACATGTATGAAATCAATAAACAAAATGTTATTACTATGATTTGCCACGTTAGTGTTATTCATTTGAAAAAAAAAACAATTTGAGAAAACCATTTTTAATACATACATAAATATTACAAAATAAACATGGTCATTTCCAGTTACTGACTTTAAAAAAAATCGTTGGTATGATTGCTCATGTTGTTTTATATTATAATATTAATTTTAAACATATAGTAATTTTATCCTACAAATTGTTTAACAAAGTATGTGATATTTTTCAATGTTAGTTAGTTCATCTCCATCGTGTATTTTCATGATTCATTATTTTAAAGCAATAATTCAATGTTTTTTAATGAACAATTGAAAGTTACATATATGTACAGACACAAATAAAACGTGTAATAAAATATATACAATTTAATTATTCACTTTTTAGCCAACAATTAAATATTAAATTAAAAATGTTTACTAAAAGATTTTCAATAAAAAAGTAACATGAAAGTTTTTTTGGAACAAGCCTATTTATTTTTATCTAGATATAATTATTGCAGTACTAATCAGGACAGGTCATTTTCATTAGAATTTGTTTCGAATATGGTCAAATTCAAAAACATAATTAAAAGTTATATCAAACATAGCTATCTCCAAAATAAAAAAATCTTTTTCATTAACGATAAATAACTATTCTTCAACAAAATGGAAACCATGATTATAAAATATCACTATATTGACTCACTGTTTGAATTAACCTTGTAATGAAAAAGGGTACAGTTTCAACTATAGTGGAGATGGCCACTTTCTTTTTGCAACATCATACCCCACCCCATTCTATATACAAAAACCATAATGCAATTTCAAAATCAGAGTGTTTTTTATTGATTATAAAGTCACATTTCCCTTATATCACACTTTTTTAGTTCAAGACGATAAACAAATACAACAAATAAACAAGGTACAATATGTAATTTACCATTGTCAAATTATTCGAAAATATATATAATATTTTCGTTGCTACATAATATTGCACGCATTTAATAAAATATTTTTATATACGCATATTTCGAAAAAGGACTATAAAGATGAATATTTGAAACATGAGATTTTTCTTTTTTTAATATACTATCGTAACTTGTAGAGTATTTTGAAACTTGTCGAGTCCGTAGAGTAGTGTTCAACATCGTCGGCCTTCTTGACGTATCGAATTATCAATTTCTGTTCGAAAGCATTTGATTTCTGCAATTTCTTACCACCTTTCCAACACTAAAATGTTGAAAGGTAGCGGGAATGATTAGTTAACCACTTGTCATGTCCCAGGAATCCCTAATTTTGTCAAAAATAATAAAGGTTAAGCAACAGAGTAAAATGCGGTTCACGTAGAAAAACTTCTGTTGAGATTCTCCCATTAGAAGTGATTTGAATTTAAATAAATAATATTTGTACATTTTGAAAATTTTATTATGTCATGTTGAACTTTTTAGTAATTATCAAATAGTAAATTCGCTAATAGATATATAATGTCTTTTGATAGATAATCTTTCGTATAGTGTCAAAAATGATTTAAATTGATCATTCTTAGTGCAAAAGATTTTTTCTTGATAGTTAAAAGAAATATGTTTTTCATGAGGTTTACAGTGCAGTAAAAATTTATATGCAGAAACTACTAGTAAAAGTGTGTTTTTATAACATAATTTATAAATCAACTTATAAAACGGTTTGCAACCTCTTCCATAAAAGTATGAAGCCAAGTCTGTTTTACCGACGCCTGGACTGTACAGTATACAACGATCGATAATATAGTCCCACCACCACCCCGTGGACTAAACTGCCACCCATGCCCGTCCCAAGTCTTCTCCTCGAAGCCCCACCTTATCCGACTATTATTTATTTAGCTGCCCTCAAATTTGGGAACACCGAAAATAAATAAAAGTGTTCTCTGACCTTGTTAACCCACATAAGCGTTATTAACGATATGTTTGGTTTTCTTGAAGCGATATCTGCCTCTCTGACATGGTAACTTATTGTGTGCGAATATCTTAAATTTAATTTTAGCTCGGCTTATGATAATTGTTAATTTTTTTTTCGATAAATATAAATTCACTTGGTAACGATTTGTACCTATCACTATTTGTTAAAATTGTATTAATAATTATGATTATCATTAAAACACATAATACATTAAGCATACACGATAAGTTGGTTCCTTAAGAAAGAAATATTTTTCAAAAACCTGAATTGAAAATATTGTTTGTGAGTAAAATAAAAAATTGGTTTCGAAAAACATATTGCTTTATTTTTTTAATTTTATCTATTATGAAAACTTAAGTATACAAAAATAGCGACATAAATTTCATCACTTCAATATAAAAAAAAGTGACAGATTTTAAAAAAGAAAAAAAGACATACAAAGTCAATCGATGAACCGCAAATTGATCAAAATAGCAGTTAATGACATTTCACATGACCGGCGCGGATCATATTTTTTTTTTGGTCAAGTATTTTATTTATTGATAAATTAAACATACATTATAAAATATTGTATACAGTATTATTATATAACCTTACGATACTTACACTAAATATGTTATTTAAAGATGCGAATTACGTGCCACAATTTGTAGCACAACCAGTAGAGTAAAAAAGATAAAATAGAATAATTTTAATAAGAAAATGAAATAAGAAAAAATACTTTTACTTTTTTTTTTAAATCAAGCGACCAAAAATATTTGTATAAAGCCATTATTAATTTTGTTACTCAGTAAGTATTTTATCCTGTCATAACTATTCTTCAATAAAATGTATATTTTATTTAATGTATACTCTACTAAAATCCTCAGTGTAGCAAACTAAACACAGCTGCTTTATTTCTCTTTTAACAAAAACAAAACAATAATATTTTTATTGAACATCTACAAACTTCATACGTTATTAACCGCTGTCTAAAGATACGAATATTCATTACATATTACGTCACCACGTAGACGCGTAGCAGGAGAGAATATTTTCTCAACCTTATAAAAAAAGCTATCGTTAGTTAAACATCACAGGGCGCATAGCATGCAGCTCGTAGAGCTTTTTCGTAGAAAAAATCTTCGTGAATTGAACGCTGTTTTCTTGAAATATATTTGATAAAATTAAATTCACAAGCAGTTCCTATAAATGAAAATTGTTTAAGACCTTTCTTTTTGTATATTGAAAAAGTTTGTTAAATTTATATAAAGTCCCATTTTCATCAAATTCAATCTTTTTTTTATTATAAAATAATAAAATTGTCTGTACGTTACAGGTCGGTTTTCTGACCTCCTAGACATATAAACATAATATTTTAAATACCAAGAACCATTAATATGTTTTCTATAAAACTAGGATGTTTAATATGAAACGGCACTGCCCCTTGTTTTTGGACTTCAGGTTATTCAAAAAATAATAATATTAATATAACTTAAGATAATATAATAAAAAGTAAATTCCATGACTAAAAATGAATTCATTACGAAAATTAAAAAAAAAAAAATTCACCAAAAATTTCAAGTTAAAAATTACTATTTGTATAACAAATTGTTGATAGTATAACTAGATAGCATAAAATTACTAGTATAGAAAAATGTGCAAAATGGGTTGCTGCTTGTATAAAATAAGCCGTTAGTTTCTTAGCTCCGATGATATAACATAACTGAAAATCATAATGAAATAATCATAAAGTACATTTTAAATTTCAAAACCAGCTGTTTTTCACGGAAAATTTGGCGGGCAGGTGAATTTTTCTTCTATTTCTCATTGGCAATCAAACCGCAGAAAACAATGAAGAATTGCTATGTTCGTACAAAAGTATTTTTATTCGTCGAGTTGGATTCAATAAAACGTGGAATTATAACCGGCGACCGCTGAATTTTTACAAATCAAAGCAAAACGTTTAATTTTTAAGTATAAGTGTTTTTTGAAGCGCTGAAAGATTTAAAGACACCCACCAAAACATGTTTATGATATTATCAAACCTTTCTTGATTTCTTATGGTATATTGATCGAATTGACAAACAAAAATCGCGTATAGATTTCTTTTTTATCTTCGACACTACATCAAATGACTTAAAATTAAAACGCAGCCAGTACATTGGTGAATTAATCATTATTCATGAAGCATGTATACACAATAAGGATATTAATCTTAGTTCTTTTTTTTGATAATATAAAATAGTAGTTTTTAATCATATAATGAGTATATTTACTACGTTGCTTTCGATTTAAAAGTAATTAATATTAAGTTGTACGAACACAAATAATAGTGGTTGATATTTCGAATAAGATATACACGCAAAGACCCGTACATGGGCACCCACTCAAACATAGGCAAGTTGAACCCAATGGCTGTCCGGTGGGTGATATTGCAAACACACCCCAATACCGCAGGACCCTTAACAAGCACCCCCGTCCGACAACGACTGCTTAGCACCAAGCGAAGAGTTTAATCTCCACACGAGGGGTGAGACGAAATATCCAACATGGCTTCCAACTATGAAACACCACCCTCCTACTTTTAAACCACCCTGTAAACTCCTATTCCCCTCCTCTCTCTTCGTCTGGCACTACCGAGAAACATCCCTTAGGTATTATTTTAGTCATGCTCCAGTCTGGATGGATGTTTATAGAGTACGCAGGGGTGTATTTTGTTTTGTGCACCCCGCGAAAGGGGGTACGTAATTGCGCCGCGTTGATCCGGGAGTAGTTAGCAATTAACGACTTTCGAGGTGGCGTCATCACACATTTATTTAATTCTCGCCAACAATTTTCCTCCAAACGTTAACCTGTACTAAATACCACATCATTCTGAATATGTTTTATTCGTAGTTTCATAGAAGAGCTCAGAAACCAATAACCAAAAAAATCTGCAACATATATTTCAATTAACATTTATAGAAAAAACTATATGATATTGAATATTGGTTGAGCCCTTCATTCGAAGAATGGTGGATGCGATCAAACATTCATTTAATAAAATAATCAGATAGAACCGTCTATGTAAATTATTACCGTGTCATATTGAATGCGGGGCAATTATGTGGCTTTTTTACTCAATCAATCAGAGATTGGCTAGTCACTTACAAAGTTTTTCCATAAAACAACAAATATAAATTAATGTCACTTGCGTAAATATTTTTTTAAGTTTCGAAACCATATTTAATTCCTTCAAGCACCATCAGTTTAAGTACTAAATTCTGAATATAAATATTTTTTATGTAGTCATGTAAATATATGATAATATGGTAGTCAAGTATTTTTTATTTCTCCGAATAGGCAAATTTGTTTGAAGCCGAATTTTATGAACTATATATTAAAAAAAAAATTCATTCAAATTTTCAGTATTTTTTTATTTACGTACCTTATAATGTAGTATATTCTCTCAATAAACGATTATGTATTAATTGAATTTTAATATTGTTAAATAAATATACCCACATAATATAAAAGATGCATTTTGGTTATCAAAATAAATCAGTCTTTTAGAATAAACTATATATTATAAAAATATTCAGCATTACAGCTAATGCCAATGCGCCAAACATTTTTAAATTGAATGATCAAAAACTCGATGAGAATTGATTGTAAGTCACTCGAGATCAACTTGAGGTAAATTGACATCACAAATACCCACTTCTTAGGTCTCAAATTAAAACTGAAAAATCTAAATTTGACATTGACGAGAATCGAATCCAAGCCCGCGTGGTTGGTAGAGCAAGCTCTAACCAACTAAACCACAGTTATTAAATCTTAACTTATAATTTACATACTGCACGATTTATTGCAAGGAATAAACATTACTATATTTTTTGTTATTTATCTATATTTATTATAAACTAATGCTAGGCGAATTGTCAATTTTAAAATAATCAGTATTATTAGAAATCAATAAAAACATATTTGGTTATACGTAAAGTTGTGATTATAGTAAATTTTCAAAAAAAAAACACATACAAAATGCGCACTATTTATTTAACACTTACGCATAAAGACTGACAAAATTTGTCCATAATCGTTTAACGATGTCAGCTTTTTTTTTTTTTGATATGAATACATAAAATATGTTTTCATTGTAAATTTTTATATCCTTCCATCAATGATAACGGGAACAATATTGTAACTATAAAACTAATTTTATTATTTTTTTGTGTTAAACGTTTTCCATTTTCTTAGTAAAGATTTAGATAATAAAAGCAGCGTCAACTATGTTCCCATTTTGGGTCACCATTTTTAACGACTAACCATTCGTCTTAATTAGGCAAGCAGTAAAATGATTTGTTTTTTTTTTTACAATAAAGTCATTCTTTCCTGTTTTGGTGGCTGCATATTTTTATTTTATGGAATAACACTATTGTAGTATGTCTTTACTGAGCTTAATTAGCTTTTACAATTCTAAGACATGTATAATATTATAACGTATCTCATTTTTTATTAAAATACCACTTGGCTCACTTCATCTCTCAGGGGCTCAAATTATGCATTGAAAATCATTTTTTTATGTCAAGAATGATTCAGAACTGTAATGAATATTATTTATTTGATTATTATTATCAAACTTATATTAATTATTACGTATTACTAGATTTTTCCATGTAAACTTATGAATAAAATGATTATATGATAAACAATCACCGAAAAATGAATTGAAAGAACTGGTCATGATAAAATTTTGTTTCATTTTGTAGGAACAGTTTGTTAATTAGTTAATCGTAATACTTAATATATATGATGGTAAAGGTATTTAATTATTTCACAAAACGACCCTTCGGACAGTTTCGATAGATGAATGATTGGACAAGTCAAAAGATGAACAATGGCCGGCCGACGGCACGTGTTCGTAAAGTAAAAGGTGCCACAAAAAAATGAAAAAGTCAAACATCGATCTCGCCTCCCGCGCTTTTGATCTAAATCGTTTTTAAAAATAGAAAAGAACGTCGATTAAATGAAAAAGAAAATAAAACAGAAAAAAGCGAGCGCGGGAAATGTGGTGAAAATGAACGCCTGAGGGTTTTCCGATGGGCCAATGGCCGGGTCGTTCTACTTGAGAAATTTTTATTTTCCTTTTTATTATTTCATTACATAGATTTTTTCATATTTTTATGGCCACAGATTCAACGTTGTTTTTTTTTTGCTAGTTAAGGCGATATTTTTTTTCCGTCGGTAACTTTATCATACACTTTGAGTCTTAGATTAGAAATTATTAAAATTATGTATTTCTGTATTTTTGGGCATACTATTTTTGCTCCTAATGTAGCGCAGCATATTGACTCAAGTGAAGACGGTCTCAATATATGACTTTCTATGAGCACTCTTGCCCAATTTTTTCGTTGAAGAGCGCGGGGTTAAAAGAATAGTGGTAAGAAAGACAGTACTAGAAGTTTGTTTATCACTAGACGTCATAGACCTCCTTGCACACATAAAAAAATATATAAATATATCGAAAATCAATTTATGAAACTATCCGTATTTTCATATTATATATATATTACCGAAGCCAACGATGTCGAGCATTCAACCACTAAGCCAACAAAAAAAATGCAAAGCAAATTTAAAAGTAATAATAATTTGAAAAAAACATTTTGAATATATATTAACTAATAAAGATAAACATTAAATATTGCTAATAATCACGATTATTATAATAGCTTAATAATATGAATCGTTGTCAAAATATTTTCTCTTGTTCCAAATATCTTTATTGATTTGATTTTTTTAGAAATTAAAATATTATACAAACATCAACATTAAAAAATGAAGTTATTATTACTAATACCATAAGGGGCATTTGTGTATGATTGCTCGCTTGGGTTGACATGCTTTAAATGTATGCGATGCTTTGAGATAAAAAAGATATTGAATCACAAACTTATTTCTTAGTAAATTTATAAAATAACCAGAATTTACTACGTTATAAGAGTTGAAAATGTAATAAAAATAATTTAAGAATACAAAGGACTGATAACAATCATCTGCCGTTTCCAATACAAGCTAATTTACTCTTGATGTGAAACTTCGTGGAATAGTAGAGAAAGCTTTTAAATTGTTCAATAAAGTGGTTAATATGAAGTTCGTGGTAGTGAGATGCCCTTTATTCATGTGAATTTTCATTCTTTTTCAACGGCACGTAATACGATATGTACATGCACATTTTTTAGCTCACCGGAGCTGGGAAATTATTTTCGCTTTTCCCGGTACGAGAGTAAAGTCAGCAAGCCAATTTCCTTCCCTCTCGTACACGATATCAACACATATGTGCGATAAGGACAGCTGGAATAAAATAAAAATGCAACGATTTGACCGTGTGTAGGTCAGTTATCTTCTACGAATTCTTTCTGAAGATTGTGATGTTTTTATGGAAATTCTATTGCGCGTTTATTTTTATCCATTTATCCAGTTGAATAAAAACTTTGTTTGAAACAATTGAATCATTTTTTATATGATCTGATAGTACTATTGATTGATTTGGTATTTACTTGGTAGAACTCCATTATACTAGTTTAAAAATAGCAACGTTTTTAGTTCTACAGTTTTTATATTTATCAGTTGATAGCTATTTTGGCTTTCGTCATCGTCAGAACTAATTAACGTAATTCTGACGATGGCAAAAGCCGAAATAGCTATCATTTAATAAATATAAAAACTGTAGAACTAAATGTGTTGTTATTTTTATCCCATGATAGTATTGTTTCTATATAAAGACTTCTTATATACGGTTTAATCTTATTTCTTTTAAACGATTACATATTTAATTTTTGTGTTTGAATGTTTTTATTTATAAAATTTTTTATCGTTGAAATTGAAAAAATTTCAAGTGATCCATTTCCAAAAAATGTTTTTAGTCGGCTGAATATTTTATTTGAATTACAAAATAATATGCTTTTCTCTTCGAATTTTAAATATTGTTTTTGTATGAATTCTATGTTACCGTTCTTTTGTTCTAAGAAATCAAAAATTGCTTCACAGTTAGTACGAACGTACGGAAAACGTTTTCGTAATAAAACAGACAAATCAAACGAAAGATATAATATACTATGCAGTGAGTGAAATTTTAATGAAAAAAAGCAGCAATATCAATTGAGAAGACTCATAATACCTGTTAAATACGCAAATAATCACTTATGTGTAATTTATGTGAAATATTATGACAAAGGCAATACGTGAGTGTTTTGATGTAAACTAAATAGTTAAATAAAGGTAATTGTTTGTTATGATTATTTGTAAAGTGAAAAAAGATATTTATAAGTTTTAAATGTTCCATTCGTCGTTTTTCCACCGGGTAAAATAAGATTTTTTGGTTAGCCGTTCATATTTTAATGGAAAAAAATCAAGAATTCAAACTTAAATATAATAATTTATTGTTTTACTTAAATACGTAATCTTTTTTTGATGTAAAGTATTCTCTTAAAACCTTTTGGAATTTCTTAAATTGGTAATACTTTTTCTTACAATATATTTAATTAATTTCTATAAATACTATATTCTCAACGGATCAAGTCATCTGCCAAACTAGTGAAATATTAAAAAAAATCGTTAAAAACTTTATAAAATGTTAACACTATTCATCGTTTATTACTGTCTACAAATATTTTGCCGCCGTTGTAGTCGAGTGGTCAACGTTGTTGGCTTTGGCTACGGAGGCTACGGGTTCAACAGTTTTATAAATTGATTTATGAATTTCTGTTCACAGGCATGATTGTATGTGATGTCTTGAATTCTCCCTTCTCATCCATCCTATCCTATGAACGGGGGCATATCGAGAGCGATTAGCTTACCATTAATCCTTTCCTAGCCCTATCCTTCTACCCCTACTCTCTTTGAAAAAAGAGAGGTTGAGCAACTGAGTAACAAGCAGTTCTCGTAGAAACACTTCTGTTGAGATAAACTCCATTACAAGTCCATATGCTCCACAATGGGAGCGGATATGGTTTGAAAAAAAATTACTGTCTGGATGTTCAAAAAATGATCGAAAAAAACGACAAGAAGACCCTTTTAATTTTATTGTATTAACGACACACTCTAGTAATTAATTATTTATATTTTTTTATATTTATAATTGAAATCATTGTTATTTTTAAGAAATCTTTGATGATAATTGCAAACGTGAAATTTTAGCAAAATCACTCCCAAAAAAACAGATATAACAAACAACCATATCCAAGATCTCAATTGATTGAAAAAAAATACAATTGATTACGGAACTCTACTATATGGAACATAATAGCCACACAACGTTTTTATAATAATTAGTCTATAGAGGTAAATATGTTATGTTGAGTCACTATTCAGTTTGTATAGTGAGTGCTACATCCCAGAGATTAATTTCGCACAGAAGAGTCGAAAATTTCAAACTACTATTTTATCATTTCCCGGGAAAAATGATCATTTCACATTGTTCAGCAGATCGGTGCAGCAATGACTTCTCCACCCCCTGCCTGGACTTCCCCTTTAAATACCGCCCGGTCACCCCGATCTCTCCACTCCAGACCCGGCTGCATGTGTGCACAAATTTATTTCCCTTGATACCGTCCGCCTCTGTTTTCATTTAAATATTCCGCACGACTGTGTCCGGCCGATGATCCCACAACTATTTTTCAGTCGGACCTGCATTTTCCAAAGTTTTCGCGTAAATAACAATTTCGACTTACATTACAAATGCCGAAGTCGTGTTTTTGTCGAGAATATGTATTGGACTTGTATTATTTGTACAGTTGAGATGTCTCCTGACTCTTGGGACAACAGTAAGAAACAGTAACACCAGTAAGTAATATCGTATTATTTAATAAAACATTCAAATTTATATTAATCTTTTCAATAAACATTTTACATGCATATTGCGATATGAAATAACGATTGTTATATTTCGTCTTTCTGGCATGTAATGCCATTAGTTATAAACATTTAACGACATTCATTTTTAGATGGAGAAAATATTCTAAATAAAATTAATAACAAACATAAACATCGTAAATTCATTATATAATAAGAAAAAGAATTAGGAATAAATACTATTGAAAAATTTAATAAAACATGTAATAAAATAACAATATTTAAATGTCAATAATTTATAGTTCGAATTTTACGTTAAATTTGGCTTAGAATACAAATATGGGAATATAGAAAAAGAATAATCAACTTTTCTTGACCTATTTCTAGTGTTGGTAAAAAGTAAGTAAAAATTTAATACAAATATAATATAAACTCTTTTAAATTTGAATCGTTCAAATTATGTACACTCCCACAGATTTTGTCACTAACGACCCGGGTTTCGCCTTTCGGCATCTTCAGGCGTTCAAGTGCACGGATGAACTTGAACTGACGCTTAGTAAATGAATGTTTCGTGTTTCGTGTTTATATAATAAATACATGTATCATTGAGGTTGAAGCCATTGCTGACGAAAAGGATAAGCTCATGGGAATGTCCACTGATTTGAATGGTGAGTAGTATTAAGACGTTTTAAGTCGGTTCAAGTTTATCCGTGCACTTGAACGCCTGAAGATGCCGAAAGGCGAAACCCGGGTCGTTATTGACAAAATCTGTGTGAATTTTAATAATTTGAATGATTCAAATTTAATATTGAAACTCGAAATTATAAACACTTTTGTTTCGGTATAAACTTTTAAATCAAATTAGCAAATAAATAACGTATAATATATAAAATAAAAATAACTTTGATTATTCCACGTATTGTGTATCAAAACGTGACACGTGTTTCGCCTCTTTCAGAGGCATCCTCAGACAACTACTTTCGCAAATGTTTGCTTAAGTACGAATGATTTTAATTTTACTATTCTGATATATTATAATAAAGATCAAAATAAAATGGGAGGGGATGATAGAAAAACAAACAAACGATAATGGTAATACAAATGACATTTACATTAAGAAATGATTATCTAATGAGTTGGATCAATTAGGACGGGTTAAACCGCTAGAAAATAATTACTATTCTGATATATTATAACAAAAATCAAATAAAAATGGGTGGCAAGGGGGGGGAAACAAACAAACGATAATGGTAATACAAATGACATTTACATTAAGAAATGATTATCTAATGAGTTGCATCAATTAGGACGGGTTACACGTGTCATAAGTTTATAACACAATACGTGGAATAATCAAAGTTATTTTTATTTTATATTAAAATGAACTTCCACAAAGTTACCGCCGAATCCATCGAACGTATAATATATTTATTCAAAATCCAAAATTATAAGTGGTAAAGAGTGCATAAAGTGGCACCAGCTATAGTGATAGAAGAAGACATTTCTCTAATAAATGGCGGTGAAATTAACTTATTAAAAAAAAAACAATTTTAGCGAGCCACATTTACAAAATTTTACAATAGCACCTGACGACGCGAGAGGGACGAAGGAGGCTGCACTGAGTGCGACGGCAATACTTGTACGACAAAATACGAATGCATTGGAAAACCGCCGGTACAAACTGCCTGCCACGTCCCTTGGATGGATGCATTTTGAATATTGCAGTCCGAATGTCCTGGGTCTAAGTGCTCGGAACCTATAGTGAACTTTAATTATGAACTCGGCTGATAAATTTAATAATATTTTAATTATTATTATAAACTACTGAGAACAATTGATGTAACCTTAATAGACCGAGATGTGTGAAACAAGTATGTTATTTATTTAGAGTTGTCTAAAAATATGAATTATAATCTGATACGATCTTTTGATATACATACAAAATTATGAATTCTGATTTTAATTGCAAGATAAAAAAAAACGTTCATAACATAAAAAACTAAATTCGCTGATGGCAATGATTTTAACCACTTCTGATCAATATATAAAATTTTTAAAAAAAAATGCTTTTGTAGCCATTCAAAATATATATTTTTTTAAATTACGAGAAGTGCACAACATTTCAAAAGATTCGATTTCTGATATGTGACAGCTTTAGATATTTCTATTTGCCGCCTGTGTGGTCGAGTGGTCAACGTCGTTGGCTACCGCTACGGAGGGCACGGGTTCGAATCCCAGTACGGGCAGTTTTATAAATTGATTTTTCAACCGATTTATGAATTTCTGTTCAAAGGCTTGGATGTATGTGATGTCTTGAATTCTCCCACCCACCCATCCTACCCTATGAACGGGGCGTACCGAGAGCGATTAGCTAACCACTAGTTCTGTCCTAGCCCTTTTCTTCTATTTCTACTCTCTTTGTAAAAAGAGAGGTTGAGCAACTGAGTAACAAGCAGTTCTCGTAGAAACACTTATGTTGAGATAAACTCCATTATGATGCTCCATATTGGGAGCGGACATGGTAAAAAAAAAAAAAAAAATGATAATTGAGGTAAATATATATTTCTTAAAATATTTTATGACAAAAAAAGATTTTAATTCATAAACATTCATCATTCCGGAATTTAATAATTTGAATACGTGATAGAGCCAATCTGATATATCTTGTTACTGGCAAGAGCAATCATATTTGATACATTTATTGAACTTTTTTAAATAATATAGTTGATTGGTGGGTGGGTGACAGAATAATTTACTTCAAAGAACATTATTATAACTTGCTAGTTTACAGTGATATTTTTATCCATGTTCGCTCCCAGTGTAGAGCATATGACCTCCTAATTGTAGGTATCTCAACAGACGTTTTTTTTCTACGAGAACTGTTTGTTACTCAGTCGCTCTACCTCTCTTTACCAAATATAGTAGTAGGGATAGAAGGGTCAGGCTAAGACAGGATTAGTGAATAACTAATCGCTCTCGTTACGCCTAGTTATCTTAAGATTGGAAGGGAGGGAGGGATTTTTTAGACATCACAAATACCCATGCCTTCGAACGGAAATCGATCGAAAAAGTGCTGTTCGTACTGGGACTTCCGGGAACCCGGGAGGTCCGGCACTGAGGCCCACAACACTAACCGCTGCGCCGTAGGACCCGACAACATGGTATTATACCCTTAGCGAAATCTTTTCACGGCAATTTAAAAATGTGCAGAAAGTTAAAAACAATTAATCTTTAGCCCAATATTATGTGTGAAATTGTTACATATATATTGATATTTTTTAAATTCATAAAACTACGCTCAATGTTTTTTTTGCAAGAAAGATGATTTATATAATATATATATTTATTGACTACAAATCTGTGATAAAATATAAATACATTATTAAGATACCGAACAATAATTATTAAACAAATATTCATCTATATTTATTAAACACCAGAAGATTATAATATGACATGTTAGATGCCTAAAACTAAATCGATCTTCATACATATCTGGATTTTTGTCAGTGTTTCAAAGAAATGTACGGATTCTTCATCCGTTTTTAGACTCCTTTTTGGGCAATGCATATTCTCAATATACGAAAGGGCTCTTCAATAACTTATTGTGTTATATTTGTAACTGTGAACACGTTGAATGTTCTAAATTGTAATACTTTTGAATATTTATCTATGCAAATGTTTCAGAACATTTGTTTTCAAACTTCACAAACTTTAAATATTGTTATGTTCTCAGATGCCACTATTTTTGATAAAATGAATTACATTATCAACGACATTTTATCGTTAAAAAATAATTGTTTTCTTCCATATTCAAGAAAATGCAAACAGCCGTAAAGTCGCGTCCGAAATCTCTCACATAAATTAACATCTAATCTGTAATTCAAATTTTATCCGTTTCACCTTTGAATATTAACCCTATCTATTTATTGTGTCCAAGGCATCCGATCTGCACACCCCAAGAAAAAATAACAAAATCTGACCCTGCAACCTCTCGCTAACCGTGTGACCGTTGGGGTCGAAAATTGACCCTAAGTTCAGACGAGCATCAACTATTAAGTTTGATCTTTCTTCTAAGAATCTCAATGAATTCAAACTGGTTTCTAAAATTATGCAACAGAACCACTGTAGCTGTATGAGGATGCTGATTTAATGAATGTTATGTATGGGGATGATGTATAATAATCTATTCAAAATATTCCAATTGATTGTGTGAAGAAATACAGGTTTTTTGAAGATTATTTGGAGAGATTTTTTGGTCAGTTGCAAAGTTGAATGAGTTTTTATTGCAGTTTTGATCAGACAGGTCATCGATTTGGGTGGGTTTTTAACAATTTAACGTTGCAATTTTTTTCATTATTTCTACTAAGTACTAAAATAGTTTGTTGCTAAACAATATATGTGTTTTTTTATCGGTGTAATTAATAAGAAATTCTTTTTGCTTCGATTGTTCTTCAATCGTTTCATGAAAAAAAGATAATCAACACAAAATTTATAGTGCCGTGTTAAGTTTCCACGAAAAAACAAGTGAATATTTTTTTTTTCTTGGCAAGTGGATTTATTCGATCTTGATGTTTTGTGTTCGTTTGCTTAATCGGTATGATCTGTACCTGACAAGTGACAACTGTATACTCACATTTTATTCGCAATCTTTTTAACCTACGTTTCACGATACTGAAATTTGGTTTGATTATACATATATTTATCACATGACGACGCCCTAATATTTATTTAATGATAAAGAAAGGCTTGTGTTTTAACGATTTTTTAATAAACATTCTCTACGCTAATGATTTTTTTTAAACATATTTGGATGATTCCATTTTATTAAACGTTAATTTATAATTAATTTACCATTCGGTTAATTATTAATTAATTTTAATTACAACCCAAATTACTAACAACAGATTGCTTTGATTGTAATCGTTGGTTGAACTTATTTGAGTTATTAAAAAATCCTTAACCATATTCATACAATTTTTTCATAATTATTATTCGTTTAAAAAAAAGTTTTGCGTTTTATTTTAAAACAACGCAGTCTTTGAAAGAAGCTTCAACATTTATTTTTATGAATTTATAATTTATACATAAAAAAATATTACTTCAATTAAAATAATGTCTTTTCAACAACACTCGACTTCGAAAGCACCTTTACAGTCATTCATCAGGTTAAAAATAACATTCAAGCTCATACATATCATTTAATTTTTTTATACCATGTCCGCTCCCAATGTGGAGCATATGGACTCCTAATGGAGTTTATCTCAAGTTTAAGTCAAGTGTTTCTACGAGAACTGCTTGTTACTCAGTTGCTCAACCTCTTTTTTTCCAAAGAGAGTAGGAATAGAAGGATACGGCTAGGACAGGACTAGTGGTTAGCTATTGTCGCTCTCCATACCGTTCATAACATAAGATAAGGATGGGATTATACCGTCTCATAATTTAAATAGTAATTTTAAGAATACATTTACATTAATTATTATTTTTTCAATTTATTATTTCGTTGACATAAGTATAACATCAAAAATGGTAATGAAAGATACTTCTCATACAGAACATGATCAGTCATAAATAAAATATTACGAAACAATTGCAATTGAAAGTTTATAATTTTTAAATAACCTGTATTTAAGACCTTGGCTAATTCATTTGCAAATCAGTCAAAAACGAACGCATATTTTCAGGCCTGTGGCGTTTTTCGACACACGCGAGCGGACTTTAAATTTTAGGCCGACGCATTGCATAATGTAGGCGGCGAGGTTTTCGCGAACGAGGGTGGCTGGCATCGAAGGGTGTCGGCGGGTGGGTCATTTTCCCGGGGCGGGAGAAATGCATTCGTCAAATGACGCCAGAAGACCATAGCAAATAATGACGGTACCTCTGCACACTCGGATAAAATCATTGCGGCGCCATGATTGAAATATACCAAAACGTAAAAACGTGTATCATACCAAGCTATTTATGTTTTTACCCAGCAGTATCTTACGTCTGTATTTAAATTATCATAATAAAAAAACAGCTACGGCACGTTACGTAACAAAAATAAAATATTAACTGTGATTTCAACCTTGAAACTTTTATTATGTATTTATATTACGATGACTTAAAAAAATACCGACTACAGTGAAACCCCCATTTACACTATAGTTGGGACCGTATAATTGGCGGTAGTGTAATTGGGGGTGTGAATCTCATACAAAATTAGGGATTTGGTTTTTTCCGTGGAAAATGCAAAACTAAGATTTCCTTTAGTTTTGCAAAAAAAATATGGACGAAATATTTAATTTTTGTAGTAGTAAATATCCCGCCCACAGACAGACGCCCAGCTATGCGTATATAGCCTGGCAAGTGTTGAATGCACAGACGCTAGCCAACATTTGACTGTATGCGCGGTACAGACGACCGTTTCGTAGTAACGACAATGAAATGCGACTGTGCGGCAAATATATCAAGCCAGCGCGTAATTCGGGGTAGTGTAATTGGGGGTTCAACTAATGTTAATCACATTTTATACTTTAAAACTTATAAAACGATATTTGATTTTTATGATGTTTTAAGTCGTTTATTTCACGTTTAAAAATAAAATTGGTATTTAAAATCTAGATTCTTACATAAATGGAATAAGAATTATTCTTGAAGAGAAGACAAATTAAAATTATCTTAAATGATTTATTTATTGCAGTCGGAAACAAATTGATAATATTATAAAATAAAAAAGTTGTAAAGGGTGGCTTAAATCGGTAAAATATTTGAATTATTCAAAAAATATGTGCATATATATATTTATGATTTTTAGTATAGAATATAAAATCAGCATACGATGCTTTCATCTGAAGATTATCTTTTGATAAATTCTTCGAAAAGTGGCTATGAATAAGTTACATTCATATATAATATATTTCCATTGTTATCGAATTTCAACATAAGATAAGAATTTTGTTGGTTATATATTTTATTTAAAATATAAATATATATATGTAGATCTTTATTTGTATTTTGGGTAAGATGTATACTATGTTTTATGTGTTCACTTCGTGGTCAAGCTTTATTTTTTAAAAAAAACATTTGTTTGAAAAAATTCTTGACGCATTTAATATGATCGGGACCGGTTTCGCTCATCATGATAATTTTTAACTGATAAGAATTAGTATCTTTGTATTAATTTATACATTTATATATGTGTTTACCTTTTTAATATTTTGTATACGTTTCATTTTCTTTTTTTTAAATCCATATGAAAAAAAGCCGTGGATAATATTTTGAACCATATAAATTCTAATCGCTTATGGGAGAGTAAAGATTAAAACAAAAAATAAATTGATAATGGGATTCAAGTAACTGTTTTATTCAACCGATGCGCCATCGCTTATTGGTTTATTCAGGTTAACAAATTAAATGATCGATGGTGTGACAGCTAAATGGAACTTCATTTTCAAGTCAAAATGAATATTAAATACGGAATGGTATTATATCCCAATTGATATTTGCTGCTTATTGCAGAAAGAAAATGTACGTAATAAAAATCAGTATAAAAAGTTTAACTCAAAAAAAATATTTAGTTCTACAAGAACTATATGAATAAAAAACACAATATTCCTTTGTACTTTATTTCCACTTTATTTAAAAAGGTCAGAACCGGTTTCGCTCATAACGAGCATTTTCAACTAAGAAATATAATTTAACAGTATTATTTATACAAAAACAAATTTAAATGACAGGTGTAAACAACAATTGTCATTGACTGATGTTTGTAATTACCATCAATCGCCACTTTAACTTTATTAATCTTTGATGATTTTTAAACTATATTTTAGAGGTGTTAAACATTTTAATTTTGTGTATTTATAGAATCACCTCTAATGTAATTTGTAAATTCTTTTCAATATCGATTGTTGTTTACACCTTTTCATTTCAATTTGTTTTTATATAAGCAGCACTGTTAAATTATAGTATATAAACTGGTTCTGACCTTTTAAATAAAATGGAAATAAAATACAAAGGAATATTGTATTTTTTATTAATATAATTCCTTTCCACGAAGTAAGTATTGACAGTAAACACCCTAAAAGTGAGAATTACATGAATTGGTCGATAACTGCTTTATTTTTGAGCCGCAGTCCGAGCAACATTAAAATAATTCTTGTAAAATTAAAAACTCAGATATTTTTACCGTAAGTATTATGATGAAGTTTATGCCAATAAGGATAGAAGGTGGTCGCAAATCTGAGCTATAATAAAAATAATGAAATCGTTTCGTTCTGGAATAATGATCTTTTTTTTGTATTTTAATGAGGAATTTGTTATTATCAAAAATGAATAATAAAACATAGCACAATGGTTTCGCGTATAACTGATAGATACTATGCTCAAATGCATAATGGCTATTTGATGAATTTGGATAGTTTTTCCTGCGTGGCTTTTGTAATTTCCACAAACTAGAAAACGCGCTTAAGCCACCAACATGCAGGCGCATTGTGTAGTGGTGTGCGTTTTTTGTTTGCTCTGAAAATATGCGTTTGTGTGCGTGTGATGAGAACGTGTTAGGACTGCAGTACCACGCACGACAAATTAAAATGGCTGGCAGAATATTCTTACATGCGTTGATGATTTCAATGATTTTTATTTTCTTTTTTTTAAATTTTCACATATTTGTTTATTTATTATTTCATAATTTTTCACGGCAACTGGGTCAAATGGTCGTAAAGTTTTATCTATGTATAATATAATATATATATATTTTTTATTTTTTTTCATATTTGTTCACTCACTTTAAATAACATCAAAAGAAACAAATAGAGAATTTTTAGTTTACAACAGTTTCCACGAGTAGTTTACTAAATCTGTACTCATACAAAAATCCACTGTTATAAAAACAGTGTGCAAAAAAATTTCTTTTTCGTTCGAGTATAAATTTCATTTAAAAAGTGTGAATATAAGCTTGTTTTGGTTATATTTATAACGATTTTAACGTTCACTACGTAAAGTAAGGTATCTAAAAAGTTTGAAGAGGAAAACATTTAAGATGGTTCATTTTCTATCGTCAATTATGAAAATCACGAAATTTTGAAATTGATAATACGCCGTCATCCATTGATAATACCTTTCTAAATTAATATTGGCAATAGGTACGTCATGTTATAATACAGTTAAATTATTCTCTTTAAAATGAGACAAAAAAATGGTTTCTATTCTTTGATTGGCAGTATGAAAACCAAAAACTTATACGATATACTTAAAGGTATATAGATACATCAGTTCTAACATATTATTTTGAAATATAAACCTGTTTGGGTAAAATTATTCACAAATCAGAAATTTTTAACTTGTTTTTTACTTTTACAAACTATCAACATGTTTATCAAAGAAGTGATTAAAAGGAATTCATTTGATCGCATTGTTAAAATGTCTAAAATAATTATTACCATTTTATTTTATGCTGACTTTAATGGAATTCGAAATTGATTTTCAGATCACCGCATGACTCCAGCAGGAGCTCTGCTCAACATATTGAATGAATTTTAACGATTTTTGGCAGAGGCCTGTTTTTTAGTCGGATTCAGCGGCGCTTACGGCGTTCACTCCGGCGTCGAGGCCGCGCTTCCTGCGTTCCTGAATACATCATCAGCGCCGTACGGGGGAATAACGGTGTAAGCGACTTTGCTATTTTAGTTCCGCACTTATAATTACGTAGGTACTTTTATATTATGATAAACAACATGGAAATGCGAGCCGCTCTGATTATTCTCCCCCCCCTGTCCAGTTAAAGCTTTGAAAGTTTGGAAAATGCTTACTTTTGAAAATAGTTCATCATTATACGTCACTCATATTTGATTTGCGGTGTGATTTTATATTATTGCTTTTCAATAGAATCTTTTTGTTTATTAATATTCGACTTTCCAGCTGAATTCCATACAGAATGTGTGGGATTACTATGTTTAATAAGTATAAGCCAGTTCTAATTTATTTCTTAAGCATTTAAAAAAAAAAATAATGAGAGCATACAACTTTATACCTTTGTCTTTAAGAAAGTGCAAAGATACGAAAATTCTCGAGGAAATGTTTTGATTAGTAAAAACACAATATTTCTTTGTACTTCATTCCACTTTATTTAATATTTCAGGACCGGTTTCGCTCATTATGAGCATCGTCAACTGAAGTCAACATCAGTTGACGATGCTCGTAATGAGCGAAACCGGTCCTGACATATTAAATAAAATGGAATGAAGTACAAAGGAATATTGTGTTTTTACTAATATAATGCCTTTCCACCAAGTATTGACAGTGAACACCCTAAAAGTGAAATGTTTTGACCAATGTTCTTTTTCAAAAATTGGTGGAGATTATGTGGCCTTCTTAGTGCCGACTTGATTTGATCAAAACTATATTGTTTTTGTTTTTATTAATTTCCAAAATGATGTGAGTATATTTAAAGTTTCGTTATTTGGCCTAATTAAATATTAAAAAAAAAAACAAATAAATGCGGCTTTTAACCAAGAAAATGTTTCTCACGCTTTGGTTAGGCTAAAGTGTTTCTTTATAAATAATAATAGTCAATGTAGTTGTACTCACATATGTGTAATAAATGGTAAATAAGTAATTAAAATTTAATTATTTTCTCGCTGTCAATTAATGTATGCAAATGCCCACATGGGGTTTCTAATCATAAATGTATTACATATTTTTCGATAATTATCACTAGCCTACGGTGATACGATTTAAATTAATGTTCCAGAAAAAATATACGCTGAAGTTTTCATATAGTTTCAACTAATTAAACCAAATTAAATTGAGTTCATTGTTGAAACCAGAAACCGATATCATCGTACGCTCAATATTTCAAAAGGCATATTTACAAAGAGCAAACATTGCCGATCGAATATACACACATATTATATATTTTACAAGTCCCTTATTTCCTTTCCCGGGCGGACACACCTATGAGGAAACAAAACCCAGAAGCAAGTCAACTGTATTACGTTATCCAACATCCCCGAAAATAACCTTTAACGACCCTCCCACGGACCTTAGCTACCCGTCGAGGGCCACCCTCCACCCTCTTTGTGTCCGCGCTATATACATTTTATACACAAATAAGTTTTCGTCTCCAGATAAAATCTAATTACTAGGTCCGTAATTAATTTCCTGACAATAAATAACATTGTGTGGACTATGTAAAGGTTTTAGTTTGGCTCAAGCGAAACTCTGAGGAAAACCTTGCGAAGCGGAAAAGGCTCGGTGGTCTACGACAAACAGTTCACATTTTAAAATTATTGTAACATATGTTATTCCGCTAGGAAAAGTTTTTAGTATATTTGAAAATGTTATCCTACCATTTTTCTTGCGATATAATGAATTTTTCAACTTATTTCAGACGATTTTTTTATCGTGCAATAAATGTTGATTTTCAAGTTGTGGCGAGAATTTTGAAACCATGTCAAAAAAAATATTGACAAATATGCAATTTGAAACATCTTCTTTATCTGATTTTTAATTAGGTTACATTAAAATATGTTGTATTTATAATTGACTGATAATTATGTTACCATCATATTTAGTGGGATTTTTAATATTTGAATTAAAATTTATAATAGCGTATATTTTTATTTATAGTACTGTAAAATGTATTGTGTTTCCAATACTGTTCCTAATTTACAGTACGGTTTCGCTATCTTTTTCTACCTTGGCTACGCGTCATTTTTTATATATCATCACTTTGTCATACATAATTGCATTGATAAGTTTTGTCGTTTGCAGTTTTAATTTGTTAGGTTCAGGTTAAAATGTGTTCTTTGGATTTGTAAAAGAGAATATGAATAATTAAATTTGATAGACATATAAACAATATCTAAGGCATAAATTACGTTGCCGTACGTTCAGCATTTTTCGACTAGTATTAACAATTATTCAACAAACGCTATCCAAAATCTCGTCAATTAGTAAAACATTAATAAAAAAACCTTATAAAGTAAATTATTATTGAATTAATACAAAAACACAGGAAGTTTCAGTAGAAATATAGAGTATTGATACACATCTGGAGATTCATTGTTAGGGTGGAGGTGGCGGGCGATGGCAGTTTCGGGGATAAGGGTCGAAGTGGAAACAATGGGAGTTTCAGGAAAGACTAAGGAGAGAAAATGGTCAGAGAGTGGAGGCGGAGGGGCCGCGTGGGGACGTAAAGAAATAGTCAGGCAAAGAGACAGGGCCGGACGAGGGTACGGCTAGATGGACGTAATCAATTAACGTGTCGGGAATGTGTGCCCGTATTAATGGACGATTTAGGCTTTGACAAATTTAGGGTGTGTCAAATTTATTATCGATGAACATTACAAGTATCGATAATATTTTTTTACAAATCATCTTAATTCACATTATGAAATGTGTTTAAAATTATATCTCAAATAATAAACTGATATTTTTTTTGTTCAAGTATTGTCATCTTTTAAGTGTATTCTCTTAATCTTTTGATAATAATATGAATCGGTTTAGAATCATTCCCTGACATGGACTCGATTATGTCATAAATCGATTAGCCGATTTAATTGTTATTGCAGGTATTTACATCTATTAACCTATTTTAACGAAAACTTCGTTTGCTGGTTAATTATTCAATTCAGATTACTTGTAATATCACCAAACGGATGGCCAAAACTCAATAAAGCACTGTTATAAATATATTTAGAAGCATGATTTTAAATGTTATGAATGATGCTTTATTGTTTCCTTTCAAGTAATTAATAATTATTTTCTATGTAAAATTTTGATATTATTTAGAAAAACTAAAATTTTTATATCAAATTTGATTATTTTAATTGTATAATATAACATTTAAAAAAAAACGATAAATATTGATAGCAATTTTTACGTTGACTTCAAGAGACAAGTTTTTTAAAAAGCATTTGCTTTACTTCCAATTAAAATGAAGTTTTTTCCTTACCTAAGTATTTGATAACAATATTTTTTGGGCATTTATAAATTATTACGTCAAGCATTACTAAAAATAAAGCTGAAGGTACTCAGTAAGGATCTAGTTGATTTTAAATAAAAAGTATATCGTATATAACAAATAACACGACAAAAGGTGTACGGAAGCCACGGCTGTACTCTGCTGATATTTTATTTATCTGCATGTTGAATATCAGAAAGATCTTCCATTATAGCCATAACTTACCAACTGAATATGTTGACCCGAGATAAAGAGTATAATTTAATATAATTGTATCGCTTCTCAGCCGTGCCGTATGGAAATTTAACGGTCAAAGAAGGCTTTGCAGGGGCGGCGCCCGCAGACGTGCGGACCGGGAGGGAGGGCGGTATATAAAGAGAAGTTTTAGCCCACAATGACCGCCGCCACTGTCCGCCTACTTGAATTGGCAACTCAACGAGTAAGAATAACCGTCAATGCTGTGTATAAATACAATTCATTCTATAGATACTATACGTATGCAAATTAATTTCTATAATGTTAGAACTTTAAATGATTATAATATACATTGTTTAACTATGTTCACTCCCATTGTGCAGAATATGGGTTCTTAATGAAGTGTACAAACATAAGTTTTTTTTCTACGAGAACTGCGTGTTACTCAGTTGCTCCCCCTTTCTTGCTAGCTATCACATTCGCTACGTCTCATTTTTGGGATCGGATAAGTGATAGGAAACTTTAAAAAAATTCAAATACCCATTTCTTCGCACAGAAATTCATAAATTGATTGAAAAATCAATTTATAAAAAAGTAGTAATTGCATTCGAGCCCGCGAGCATCGCAATTGAAGCCAACGACGTTGCCACTCGACCACGGATCCGATACTTACCACGCGAAAATTAGATTAAAATATTATTCTATCAATATAAAGAACAAGTACCGATTGTATTGTTATTTAGTTTCATAATATGTAGATATAATCAGATATTCATAATAGAAAAGTTAATTTGACATAATTTCATACGTTATCAAACGTTATTTGGGTATATTTTTTAAAGAAAACAATATAAATCATATTACTCATTTAATTTATACGATAAAATATTATAAAAGTAACAATAATTATTTTAATACAGAAAAAGCTGCATACGACTTTTCTTAGTCTTAATTACAAGCATTCATTAATAAATATATATTATAACGATTTGATAAATAAAATAAGCAACCAAGACTAAAAATAGTGGAGTTTTTAAGAACGTTGATGCTGTTGGTCGCATTTTATTTAGCTATTTTAAATATTCCATTCAACACAGTTTCTGTGACACAGAAAGTAGCGATAATTCAAAGTGACTTTTGCAAAACTTTTCTAATGACTTTTTTGACCTGCTATATTTCAAATCATAGTAATTTATCATGTTACTGAATTAAGATACAGCAAAATATGATTTGAATATGTTAAGCTTATGTTATTTTGCAGTACATGTGCTATCTATGGTATAATATTTCCAATAGCAAAATACAATAAGTATGAATAAATCTAAATAAATAAACTGGAGATTTAGAAGTTTTTTACATTCATTTTATGATTTAAATTAATTATCTTATTATATTAACACTTCATATTTTATGGTTCTTATACAGAAATGTCACAAACATCCGTTATAAAATATAATTCCTTATGAAAAACTATTAATTTCTAATACTATTAGTGTAGTTCGAAAAACGGATTGTGATTGGAAAAATACGAGAATCCATAATATAAAAAATCTAATTACAAAACAATGCCCACACTTTTGCATCTTTGGGCTACTGAAAACTGTACCAAATATCAATTAGTCGGCGCTCCCAAAAGTTGTCAAATTAATGACAACGTGTTATTTTGTACGAAGCGGCGTAAATTTTCCCTCTTTTTTTTTTTACTGCATACTCATTATGGAAATTTAAAAATAACAAAAAATCAAGGTTGCAAAAATTGTTTTTTCGATCGTAAAAAATGCAAATTTATTCTCATTTTCATCGATTAAATAAAATATGTGATGAAAAATACTAACTAACTACTCATTTATAAAACGAATTTTAGCTGACATTGCAAAGTGTATAAGTTGAAGGGTACCACGTTTTATGGCAATAATTTCATATTATAATACGTTTATTTTGAATAAATTTGATGTCACATTTCAAAGTAAGAGAAATCATGTTTATCAAGTGAAACCTGCTAATGCTCCACTAAAATCATATACATTGTACATTTAAAACAAACTTAGTTTATAACTATGTTTGTTGGCACAGCGAGTAAATTAAATTCTTGAATAAATAATGTACCCAGTAGACTTTTATTAAGTCTTCAAATAAAGCCCGAGATTTTATCGTTTGTGTCCATTCATATGCAATATAATGAATCCTATAGCTCTAAAAGCACACATTCATGTACACACCTAAAAGGGACCCTGGTTCTTTCAGAAAGTCCCTTCCCATTTCCCCTGCTTCGTACTTACAGTAGCGCATCTTACTGATGCAGCCCACGCTGTATTAATCAAAAAGTTTTTCTCCTGCGACCCTCCCCGGGGAACAGGAAGAAAAATGTCCGACGTTCAAGCAGAAAGGGTTGCAAGTTACAAATAAGGGTAGTGTTGTGAATTTTAAAGCCGTCTTTTGGCAGGGGTGGATTTCGAGTTTAGCTACGCAGTAGCAATTAATGAATATTATGAAAGGAATATCGCTGCATAATTTTTGCATTATGCTAAAAACTTTGACTCGAATGAATTGACCCTTCTGCCAGAAAGTATGTACATTTGCGAAATGCCGTAATTTACAATAGTAAACTTCCATTTCAAATTTAAGAAATAATTATGTTATTAAATATCTTCTATTATTTTACAACAGTTTATATTGAATGTTTTAAGCAACAGTCAAAATCAAATATAATAGCTACCCATATAATATAACGATAATTCTGAATGTATAATATTATTATCATAAAAACCATTCCTCGAAAGAATTAAAAGTTTCGTAAAGACTATTATTTTAACATAGAGAGGTGCTTATAATATTTTTTTGAATCCGAAAATCGTTTTAAATAGAATGATTAAATATAAAATTTTCATTTAAATCTAACACTATTTTTTAAGCTTTTGAATGTTAGTCAAATAAAACAATTAGAGTCTACAAACAATGGTTGCTGTATGGGAAAATATACCCAAAATAATAAGATACTACAGCTGTGCTTTTAAATATTTTAAACAGAATATTCCAAAAGTCTGCGCTAAATATATTTAACATATACCTTATCTAAATTCTGCAATCTTTGTATTATCTATTATAGCCAGAGCGGGATAGAATATTTAATCCTTAAATTATCTAAGTATCGCCCAGTGGAACATAGTATCCAGTAATATGGCGATCCCTATTCGTCGGTTTCTTGCGATAGTAGCGTCCCTCTCACTCCTAAGGCTTAGAAAGGTTTGCGGGAATTGTAGGGTTTTGGCATGGGGAGAACGCGGTTAGGGTTAACCAGAGGCGGGTGGAAGTTGCAAGGTGGCGAGTACGAGAAATGGAGGGACGTAAGGATGGAAGCTTGAAAGGAGCGGATACTTTTACGGCCAGAAGCTTTAAGCGCTTAGAAAATTTCATCTTGTTATTTTCATTAAATAAATCACAGCAGCTTTTGTAATCGGCGTTCTGATAGTTATCTTTAATAAACTTTTGTTACTCAAATAGTTAATTGTATGATATTTTCTATGAAAAAAATCTAATCCGTGATGCATTAAAACACAATTATATCGTTTATATGGATATTAAATAACCATTATGTATGTGTAGATTGTATTTGAATACAAGCCTTGTATAAACTTTTAAAATTAAATATCAAGACAACTGTATATTTAAAAAAATGTAATTAATAAGCTTTTCGAAAGAGAAACTTAATTGCAATTTACTTGATTAAATTCTCAAAATTTTAAACGGATTGAGGTTGCATGAAAATAAAAAAACAAAGAGTAGTATTTAGATTTATTTTATTAATAAAAAAAAAACATACACATAACATGTTTATTTGCACTTTTAGCAAGTTGAAGAAGTTGCAAGCAGTGGCGGATTACCCCATAAGGTACAAGGCGGGTCCTTGAAATCTTTGAGGCATCAAAAATATCTAAAATAATTTAAAGCCCAACTATTTCATAAAGTTTTCAATACTTTTTACGCCTTTTTATTTTTGTCCAAAAAGCAGGGCCTCCAAGTTGTATTGCACTTGGAGCCACCAAAGTGTTTAATTCACCACTGGTTGCTAGTTAAGACGTAACAAATATTTTATCCATATATATAATTCAAATTTGTAATAAAAAAGTTAGTGTTTTTTTTAATCAAGCAGAAAACATATTTGTAGCATTCTTGGTGACCTAGAATAACGCAATTCTTTCATGCCACATCATTCTGATTTTATGAATTTCAATTAAGGCTTCTTCAATACTTTAATTTTGATTTAATTTTATTATTTTCATACTTATTATACATTCTCCCGAATGTATTATTTTCAGTTATACTATAATGTTTGTACGTTCATATAAAGTCAATAAAACTAAATCTATATAAAAAGGTAGATTTCTTATATTGTGCTTGATCTATTATTTTCCTATTTTTCATCTAAGTATATTTCCATATTAGCAACGCAACAATTTTTATTTACTTAGTTGTATATTTATCGCATCTAAACATTTCACACTAAAAACTACTAAATAAATAAAACACATATTTATGACAATCAAAAGCATTATTCTTTCTCTCCATAAATTGCTAAGCCCTGTAAAAGTTTACACAGGCGCCCAACAAGCAATCCCTTTCCTGCCCTTAAAACTTTTCTCTCGATCTCGAGAAAAATCTTATTCGTTTCTGTCTATCAGTGACTCTCTCACAAGGAGGGGCGTAAAAATGATTTAAAATGAACTTCTATAATCTACTTCTTCGTAAAATGTATTTTTTATTACGCATCCAGTCTAACGCTATTTTTTTACTACTACAAAATTTAATTGTAGCGATGCAATATAGTAAAAATGAAGTTAAATTATTTTTATTTCACAATCTTTTCATACTATTTCTACTTGCCATCAAAATTTTTTCCATCGTATATTGTTCATTCATTACTTTTTGATTAAATATAGAGTCGTAAAATTGAATAACCGTTTTAAGTTCAAAATATTTTTATGTATGCTTTTTGATTTATAAAACTACAAACTTTTATATATCTTTTGTTTGCCTAAATAAGAAATGTAATTGAAAATGAAATTATTATCTTCATGTATTGAAATCACTCTTTGAATAAATATTTTTCTGTAAAAAACGTTTGAAAGATTAAAATTTTTGTTGTTCAATTTGCTTAAAAAATAGTAAAAGTATTTTAATTTAATTAAACACAGCAGAGATCACCCTTCAAGTGAAAATTAATAATATATGTATGCCGCTGATTCTTCCGCACTCTTAACCTAACCTCCCCCTCCTCCCGACTCGAAGCTCTATTGATCGTGTAAGCAAGCTTGCAGAACCTCACAAAAGCTTGCAAAACCTAGCTGAGCTGAGTTGAGCTGAGCTGCAGAAGGAAGGAGGCGAAGCTTTACTACTTGCTTCTGCGGAGTGAGGATGCCTGCGACGACGTTATGCAGGGTTGCGTATTTAAAAATCAAACTAACATCTATGTTAACTATTTTGATTTTAAATTCAATTCTGACAATTATGCCTCCCTTTCAAAGATTTAAGTTATTTTTCTGCGGACTTAAAGGTTAATATACATGAATTTTACTATTGGAATATCTTAAATACATACATGCATTATTGAACAATACATCATTATCGTAATTACAATTCATATAAGTAGCTAGGCTAACAAAAAACATAAATCAAAATGGGTAATGCGTGCTTTAAAAAATCTGCTATTATAAAACTTAGTTTTGTAAAAATGTTCATATAGAATATCACAAAAGGTTATGTCTCTTGGATATTATAATGGATGTGTTTTTTATGTGTATATTACATATCCACTAAGAAAACAGGTTATTAATATGCCGATTCTAATTAAAGAGTAATGAAACGTATTATGTGTGGTAAGCTAAAATATATGTAATAATTAATGTACATATTCTTGTATGTGGTTGGAAATAAATAAAATCCTCCCCACAGATATTTATATACTATTTACCAAAGTCGAAAAAGAGTTTTCTTTAAAAATTTTCGTCCATGTTTCACTTGTTTGTCGGCAACTAAGTTTTCACATTTTTCCAGTTATTTACGAGAAAAAATTGTAACATAACACTAACTTACTTAATTTAAGTAAGGTTTTAAAAAGTTTAAATAATATTTTTTAATACACATTATTTTAATGAAGCCCTGAAGTCAAAGCTATCGAGGTTGACTCAGGGAGGAGTGGGCGGTTTGAGCGCGATAAAGGAAGCAAGTCGGGGTGGGTGTGGGAGGGTAGATCGGCGTTAACGGGCGCTTCTTACGGCATTTTGAGCGGGGATGTGTATTATTGCTTCTCGCAACATGTCCGAGACCTCCCCTATCTCTTCTTTTCCTTTTCCTCTTCTGCTGGCCTCTTTCTCTCTCTTATTCTCCGCTCGCTTGCCCAGATACAAACCATCACTGCTGGGACTTAGTTAATTGCCAGTATTTTATTTAATGAATCAATTATCGTTTATAATGACTCATTGATCTTAAATAAAACATCAGATAGTTTTGGAAGAACTGTTTACCATTTCTTAAATGTATATGATGTTGCTGATTATTAAATACTATTTTAATCTTTCACTTTTAGTTGAAGCGAATTAATCTTTACTTTTAATAAGTTTCTGAGTTTTTCATTAGTTGTTTGTCTTTACGTACTACACTAAGCATGTTTAATTGCATCTATTGTATGGTATTTAAATAATTATTTACGATAATTCAATAAATCATTTTCTCATATTATATGAAAGAAAATTGCATAAGAAAATTGAAAGGATTGTTTCAACTACAAACTTTACATATAGAATGCCAAAGATAATAAGAAATATCTCTGCACCAAAAAAAGATTTCTATATTAATTTAACAAATTCCAGCAAACTTATTGGCTGAAGTAGCGAAAAATATAAAGCGAATTGACTTTTCTTAATATTTCAAAAACTAGATGTATTTTAAAAATGATTATGATAAATGTAAATTTGATTACTGGGTGAGTTTTTTTTTATTTTCTGCCAAAAAAATATTTATCAACATTGTTTTGATGTGAAACTAAGTACAAACAAATTTGAGAACTGACTCATTTTTATTACAAAGTCTCTAATCTAAAGTCGAAAGAAACGAAATAAGATTAATAATTGCACAAATTATAATAATATTTTATAGAAATGCGTTCAAACGATGGCTGGCGCAATCAAACGCAAATCACCATTATGTTGCAAAATATTAAAATAACGACTTAACTTAAAAAGGGCAAAAAATGTCGAAGTAAAATTTTGTGTGCGGCAGGTTTCGGTTAGCAAAAACTGTTGATGACATCCAGCACTAATTCTGTATTCAAAATATTCCGCATAATCTCATTTTCCATAATTTTGTCAGCGTTGTAAAAAAATGATAATCGAAACGATTGTGATTCAGGTCACACTGCCCATGGTGACTCAGTGGGAGTGTGTACCAATTTCGTTTGTCTAAATGTTTGTTATGAATTTTCAATGCTTCCACGGGAAATAAATGTCATGGAATAATAATGCATTTTAATGAGACATTTGGGCAAACGTTTTGTCCGTTTAATGTTGCACATTGCGCTCATCAAATTTAATAAAACGGCCTAATGAGATAGGATCCAGCGTGCGCCCTGTTTGAACGAGCCTCCCCTTTTCATGTAAATCTTTTCTCCACGAACTACTAAATTTCATATTACTTTAGCTACATTATACAAAAGTATATAATGGTCAATTGTACCTTTTTTAAATGGTCAAACTTTTGTAATTTAATGCAGTGGAAGACTTATTGAATCGATAATAATTTCTTAGGTATATACTCAAACTAATTCCCGTATGGTAGTAACATACTTCTAAAGAGCCTATTCATATATTGGGTGGGCATTCATATAGTTTATTAATCTATTTATTCAGCTCATTGAATCTAGGCTTTTGAAAAATTCACGTGGCTTAAATAGTACTACATTCATTAGTATCCCAATAATTAAGATTTTTTTTCAATTCCCAATATGTTTTATTTGTAAGAATAAAAAAGTATACATTTCACAAAATATTTACAAGAAAATTTGTCTTTCAATTTTATTTTCAATTGTTGGGAAAAGCGTTATAATTATAAAACATCGTAGTATTAATTGATTTTGAGTAAATATGTTCTGATTTCATCTCTATCTAATATTTTAAATTAATGTGTATTTTAGGTTGTTCACTATCAATACTTGGTAGAAAGGCATTATATTAAGAAAAACACAATATTCCTTTGCACTTATTTCCATTTTTATGGACCTATTTTGCTCATGGCTAGCATTATCGACTGAGTTCAATTGTGCTATATTATGTTTTTCTTAATAAATGTGTCTTATTGTAAAACTACACCTATATTTTATTAAGACCGATATTTAAACATATCATTTGCTTTCTTGGATAAAATATAATTAAATCGTAATGTAATATAGGCCCCGCAGCATCTCAAATTGCCAACTTTATCAACAAGCTTTTCCCCGCAATCCTCACAGCCCACCATCACCTCAGAGAGCACCCCCTCCCTCTACCTTACTTACATTTACCCTCCACACTTCCTCACCTCTACCGCCGATCCTAATTTCTGTCGTTCTATTTCAGAAACAAAGAACCTTTTAGAGATAGTAGTATGTACAATATGTAGTATATATGTGTATACACTACTACTGATATAAAAATATTTACCTGTATAAATTAGGCACTGTATACTTATTGTATATATTATTGATAATATAGCCAATCATTCATATGTTAACAACTAAACTTTATTTTTCTGAGCATATTTTAAGTTAACTTTTTGCGATATGTTTTTATCCATTTATCATGTCTCAAACTCATGAAGAAAATCATTTTACATGATATTTTTTAAGCTAAAAAATAATAATTGAAGATCACAGTCGTTATTTAAGTTTTCTGATTTTATTTATTACTATTACTTTTTGAAGACAGCTTTGTCACGTACAATCAAAATCTTCTCTAGTTTACTTTCTGTAGTGAGAATATTTTAATTATTAAAACACTAAATACTAGAAATAAAATTACTGGGCCGAAATAAAGGTTTCATTACGTGGTTAAAGAAGGTAGTCATGGAACTTCAATAGTTTCTCACACCATATTCAATTTTTCCAATTTCAACATGTATGTATGAAATTTGAATCGTTCAGATTATGTACACTCCTACAGATTTTGTCACTAACGACCCGGGTTTCGCCTTTCGGCATCTTCAGGCGTTCAAGTGCACGGATGAACTTGAACTGACGCTTAGTAAATGAGTGTTTCGTGTTTAGTGTTTACTAAGCGTCTGTTCAAGTTCATCCGTGCACTTGAACGCCTGAAGATGCCGAAAGGCGAAACCCGGGTCTTTAGTGACAAAATCTGTGGGAGTGTACATAATTTGAACGATTAAAATTTTATATTGAAATTCCATTAAGCACCTTCAGTCGAAATCTTAAATTATGTATGTATAACTTCAAATACTTTACGGCTTCAGACCAGTGGCGGATTAACTTATAAGCGAATGAAGCACGCGTTTGGGGCCTTCGAATTTTAAAATGGCTTATATTATGTAACCTACATATATACTTTTTGTTTAGATTTTATAGATTTTTATTATTTTACAAAGAACTTTCTGACGTTTTATGCTATTCGAAAAACTAATTGAGCCTGGGGCCTCCTATGTGCTTAATCAGCCCCTGCTTCAGCCACTTTCCACAAAATTCTTTGTCTGGTCTGGGAATTATTTGAAATATACATAATTGTTTCGTAGCAGTAACTTTATGATGCATTTTAACGACCCATCACGATTGACAATTTGTAATATTATTTATTTGCATACAGCTGTTGAGAATTTAGTTTGTCGCGTTGTTATTATCAATCGTACCATGATTTCCTGCCAAAATAATAACTTTGTAAACGGATAACGACTTAGTGCTATTTATTGTACATTTGAAATAATCTCTTGTACATAAAATTATTTTTTCTTAGTTCTACTAAACGTTTGGTAACGGCTTTGCGTTAAGTTTATTCAGGCCATTGTATGAAATGCGTGGTGTATCAGTTAGCATTTTTTTTTTATAAATATCACTTTAAGTCTATCATTAATAAAAAAAATATATGAAAGGTTTATTTTCCCTGCTTTATCGGCATCCCACGAGCGTTCCTGTTTCTACAACTCTCTTCTCCTTTGAAATAACCCACACTTATCCTTGGCGCTCCTTGCATATGAATATAATGCTAGAACTACACAACTCAAAATATTATTGATCATAATATTTTATTTCAAATTTTTATTATTCATTTTTGTTATTAAACTTTGGTGAATTTTTAGTAGCTTTTTTAACAAAACTCAGCTTATACCATTTATTGGAAGGTGGTAAAAAATGTTTTTTTTAATGTTTTGACCTGCAGTTTTATAAAATATTTTCGAGTGATTAATGAAAATATCATGGTGGGGTACTAACACGAGATTTCCAAATTATTGACGGTGTCAACCTCATAGGATTTTGACAGCAGTAGCTAGACAAAGTAATATACTCGTATAGTGCTTATTCAAAAAATCAGAGCTCGCGATATATCAAAATCTTAATACTTTTTAATTCAAGTATAACTTGGTGAAAACTTTATTACTGAGAACACTTGCTTAGGGTAAATAATAATATTATATTATAGCACAAATCATATGCAATTAATAAATTTTTGTAAAAATCATAATACATATAATGTCTTTTACTTAATTGTAATCGTTTTAATTTAACATTTTCAGCTTTTTGATGAAGTTTTTTGTCTTTACTGAAAAAATACAAATTTCAAATTTATAAATATTTTAGAACGCTTAATCAACAGTTTTGTCATTTTAGTTTAAGTTGTTAAGTAAAAACGTTTAGTTTGGTATAAGACAGTCTTAAGTAATTCCCGACCTCCCCATTTCCAGAAGTATTTCAATCTATCCTCCCGACGCCCTCGCTTCCTCTTACGTTTCATCTCTTTTCATCCTCTGTTCTATCGCCAGCTTGGCATATTATATTCCCCAATTTCACCGGGGGATAACTATCTCTCATTGCTCGAGCGAAATTACTTCCATGTCCGACTGTTCGCTGCAAAAGTACATTTATATTATAGGTACAGTACAACTACATACTGACAAAGAGCGGATAGCTGTAGGAACCGATTCAACCCTCAAATGTCGTTCATTCAACGCTCTCGATATTGATAGAATTTAACTAGAATATAACATAACATATGCACTTATTATAATCAAAATAATATGAATCTGTTACTTTATAAGTAATTTATAATTAAAAAACTGGAAGTACCTTTTTGTAGGCACACGAAACAAATGCCTTTTTTTCATAATACAAATAAACCATATACCGCAATTATTGTTGATCTGAGAACATTTTTTTTACTTTAACAAAGAGCTCGCTGGCCTTAGTAAAATTTAATAAGAGGCTCACGCAAGCGCCTTTGAGCCCCCTACATCTCACCTCTGTATATATTGTATCTATTAACAGATAAGGATTGCAGTAGAGGTATCAATAAAAAATAAACTTTTTTTTTAAATATTAATTAATATTTTCTATCATTTTTGTTTTGCTCATATTGATCAATGAATCGTATATTTTGTGAAAAATACTAACATAAAAACATTAGGATGGTGAAATTATCAGGTGTCATTCTAGAGGAAAATGTTATAAATGACCACTTCGAGGGTTAAATTCTATGCGTTCGCAAAAAAACACACGTATTTATGAACTACGTGCTAGGATTACCATTTTTGGCAAATACTTGTCCGCGAGAAGGTAAGATTCCATATATAATATTTTATATATGTTATATAGAATTGTACTTCATTGAATGGCTATTAAAATTGTTGATCTATTCGTGATTATTTTAATTATATTTTTGCATGATACTGATTATAAGTATATTTATATGTAGATATTGGCAGCGGTGGGCTGCCAATATCTTAACAAAGGGCTCGGTAAATCTCTTCCATAATGTCTTCAAGTCATGGAATATAGACGATGCATAAACCGTGGCCCGCAAGCCACATGCGGTCAGCTAGGGTCTCTTTTATTATGCAGCCGAAGTTAATGTATTTTTTAAATAAATGAAAGGACAACCAAGTCTTGTTAAATAATAAAATTTAATCATCTACAGAAATTGCAGTTAGGTGCTGATTTTATTTTAGACAAATGACTTTCTTATCTTAACAAGAGGCTCGCCGGCCGCGCTGAAATTTATCAAGGGGCTCGTGCGAGCCCCCTCCAGCCCATCCCTGGATATTGGTAGTAAAAATCAAACTTTTAATATTGATTTTTCTAAGATGGAATATATTTTTTTTGTTGATTATTTAATACGAATATGTTAAATAGCAATCATATAAAATTAAGTTAATCAATTTGTCTGTAACTTAATATTAAAAATAGCGCATGGTTCGCAAAGCTATAGAAATATTTAAATACACTTTAGTTAACTGCGGTCATTGCAAATATTTTATGCAGACACCACCTGCTTGTATTACTTTATGTAGCTGTATATTATGTTCTCTAGTTCAAGAGTGCTTTTCATAATAATTACAAAACTTTATACGGCAAACGCAGTTTATGATTTTAGAATATGGCTTTAAGCATTTTGATATCTAAGTTTGTTTCAAAATACAACAATTATTCGTACAGCAATATTAAATTTCAGCACAGATTGTAGCAGGCAACTCCATTTGGCTGTGTATCTAATAAATATTTCAAAAAACATCGTAGTACAGACAAGTTAGATAATAAATCCTACTATACTAAGTTATTTTTAGGATTAGAAGAGTTGGTGGGATTTTTTAGACATCACAAACATGCATGCCTTCGAACATAAATCGACAGAAAAATGCGTACTAGGATTCGAGCTCGTGAGGTCCGTCACAGAAGTCAACGACGTTAACCACTGTACTATGGACCCGACTGTAAAATTGTCAAAACATATTAAAAATACCTAAAACAAACGTTTGCGAGAAATACGTTTCGAAAAATCATTGTGTTTCTATGTGTCAAAAACACTATATTATATTAAATAAGTATACTAGAAAAAATAAATGATACGAACCAATACTTATTGACTATTTATTTAAGTTGATAATTATTTTCGTATCACGTAATATTAAATCAATAGAGATGATTAAAAAAATATGGAGAATATTTATGAATCTTTGAAATAAGCCAATAACTGACAATACGTAATAGCCATCGAATAAAATTTTAAATTGTTTTCACCATGGAATTAAAATGATTTTCTTATCATTTCAGCACTGGACGACAACCATTAAAGGAGTATTGAACTCCTCCAAAATTTTCTTCTAAGCGGGTCTATCTGTTCAAAGCCAACTCCCGCCAGCTTTAAGCCACAAAGATCTTCAAAACTGATTCGCCAGCATTCATCAATCTTGCACGAGATTTATAAGAGTTTGGTTTGGGCTTACATTCGTGCAAAGCAAACCTAGGATGCTGTTTTATAATAATTGGTAGGTATTGTTAAATATTAATATACATATATATTTTTTAATAATGTAATCAAATTAACGTGATAGTAACAGAGGAGTAACTGTGACAGATGCAACTGTGAATCCATTCTCATTTAAAATAGTTTTCAATAAGGTCTTATAAATTGATTGTGTTTTAAAGATTCTATCTTGAAGTTACAGCAATATAAATGTATTATCTTTTGCTTAGTTCCAACTGTAAATATTTTTATTTCAAGCTTCATTTAAGCTTTTCTACGTCGAATATCTTTAAAAAGCATACGGCCTCCGTAAAAAAAATGCCCATCAGCTTCGTTCCTTCCATCAGAAAGGTAAAAAAACGAAAGAAAGATAAAATGAACGCAATTATGTAAACATGAAAGTGAAACTTGCGTTTTAACGCTGAATACCCTACTTAGGAGCTTAATTTTGCCCCAGACTCCTCGGCGTGTTCCGTGCTGGGGCAATGATGTTGGGACTTGTAGGTGATGTTATAAACACTCTGCCCCCATATTCCCTCTCCTCCCGCTCATAACCTTTAAATAACCAGTGACGTCTTGCTTACTTTTACACATCTTAATTTAAATTCATTTTATATTTTTTAGCTGAAAAAAAATTGAAGTAATCCTATACAATTCCAAAGTACTGTATTTTTTTACCCATTTTATTGTAACATAATTTTCACGAAAAAAATAGTAAATAATATGAGACATTTAAAAAAAAATTGACGCATTTACTTTAATGCTTTTTATTTTATTAAATAATTAAAAATAGTTTTATATTCTCTATTATGCAATATTTTGGAACGTCTCCCAATACTACTTTTATTTTTTTTATTATTCTTAGCCTATTTAACGCAAACTTATTTACACGGCTTATAGCGTTGTTTACCTACAATAGTATACAATTCCAAACGTTTATATACATTGTAACTTAGATCCCGGGATTAGAAAAACTGTCCGGGATTGGACGCGCTAGTGCGGGCATAGGTATCTTAAAATAAGTTTTGTTGGACAAAATAACCGCGGCGCCGTTTGATATTCACAAAAACAACACTAACACATCCCGTCAAGTAAGTACTATTACTAACTCTGTACAGTAAAGTCGCTTCGGGAACGTTAGTGTGTACCAATGTAAATCTAAAAAGTTACTATAGCAAATCACATTTTTCAAATAGCAAATTTAGCAAATCGCGGTATCAATATCGGCTTATTATAATTAGTATTAAGTGTGTTAATACATATGAATATATTTATATAAAACTTCTCAACCTCTCTTTTTTCAAAGAAAGTGGAGATAGAAAGATAGGTCTAAGATAGGACTATTGGTCAGCTTACGGTTTTCCAACCCGTGGTACGTGTACCACTTGGTGATACGCAGTTGATAAGGTGCGAAGTAAAAACAGTAACGGAGAAAATTCAGAAATGAATAATATACGAATAAATAAAATAAAGTATAATTAATAAACATTATCTTAATTTATCATAGTCGACGTCGATTGGTAAAGTCGATGATCGAAAATTCGGCAATCAATATCGTTTTCCTCTGTTCCGGGATAGATTTTGCATCATTTGAGCCAAATTTTAAAAACTATTTTCTTCAAAACAAGCACAACGATCTTATTAAATTTATTTTGTCAGAACATTTAATTAAGAAGTAAAAATACATTGTATGTACTTTGTGATTTAGTGTTTTTATTAAAACCATTTATCAGTAATACAAATTTATAAGGAAATAAAAGGTAAATTTATTATCTTATCATAAAATAATTGTGACTCTGTTAGAAATGTGATTTTATTAGAAAAACCGATCCGTTGCGTCTACCGTGTCTTTACATTTTTTCATGCAAATACTATATATATAGTATTAAAAAGAAAGAATTCAAAACATCACATACATCCATTCCTTCGAACAAAAATTCATAAATCGATAAAAAAAATCAATATATAAAACTGTCTGTACTGGGATTTGAATCTGCGACCTCCGTGTTATTAGCCAACTAAGTTGACCACTCGACCACGCATTTTATTTTAGCATACATTATAGTCAAATTTATGAAAACCAAATAAAATAGTCTAAAAAAGGTTATATACGTAGCAGAACACAAGTTTATAGTAATGTAAAACGTCTTCAAAGGTTTTGACGTTTTGTATTGTGAGATTAATTTTTATTAAAATTCTAGCAAAGTTAAGTAAGATTAAACAAGTACGAGTAAGATTTTAAATCAAAAGAAAATACGATTAGAGCTAATATTTATGTAGCCTTCTTAATCTAGTATTTTACTTTCAGCCGATGAAAAACCTCAATATTGTCTAAGATGAAAGATTGTAAGAGAGCAAGAGCGACATATATTTAAAATTATTTTACTCTATCCGTCAAAGAATATGCTAAAAAAAATAATAGAAGTTATAATTTCAAAGCAAAATGCACATATTATAATTTAATATGTTATTTTTTTAACAATTTGTATCCAACAGTGTTTATGCGTATGTGATTTTTCCTTGCCTTCTTATCCACACTATCCGACCCAGAAAACGCGGCGTACGGAGATCGATCAGTTTATTTATAGTCTTTTCCGTATCTCATCTTCTTATTCCACCTTAACAGAAACAGTAATTTAAAAAAATAAAACATGCTTTTTAGTACATCTTTTTAATAAAGATCAGTACCGATTTCATTCATCGCGAGTAACATCGACAAATTATCATTCACGATACATAATTTTACCGAAAAATAACAGTTTCATTATCAAACTAGTATTCAGTTATACCCAGAGACGAGCTGGAAAGGACTCGCAGGGGATCGCGTAATTATTTTTTGTAGATCAATGCGTTATATAATATATAAATATGGATTCTTATTAAAGTTAAGAATAAAGTGTTGTGCATTTGGTGTTTCTAAAATGTATAATTACAGAAACACCAAAAATAATATTGACTACGAATGCTTAAGTTTATCGTTTGAAATATGAAATTGGAGAGGATATAATAAAGCCTATTTCTGTATATTATACAGTCTTGCAATACAATCTAGGTAAATAAATTGTTTAGTTATTGATATTAACGAATTTACGACACATTGTGTATTTTTTTTATTATGTAAATGTATATGTAAAGTTAACTAATAATTTTATTAATTGTTGCAAAGGATTCTCTGAAATACCGCGAATAACTTTTAGATTAAACGAGATCATTGTTAACGTATTGGCAACCACCGCTTTTTATATCGATGTTTTCAATAATGTAATATTAATAATTAAAAATACGCGATAAGATTATTTTCAACTTCTTAGTACCACAAATCCATGAGACTACACCCTTATACAGTACCTACTATTTTAGTTGGGTAGTGACGAAATATTTACGCCTCAGTCACCATTTCTGCATGCCGGACGAAAGTTATGCTCCATGGCGTCATATCATTACATTTTCCTCCCTCGAAACGGTCGCCCAAAATTAATTCCTTCGCATAATATAATTTAACTGCAAGGGATCAAATCCGTTGTCGCGTTAAACAATAATTTGTTTTATTATTTCATTTTTGATAATTCTTGCAGACGGCATTTTTTATTAAGTTTTGTCACACTTTTAATATATATATATTATTTGATACTGTAGTATTTAGATGTCGAACAAAGTTGGAAATAAGTTTACGAGATGTATTTGAAGAGATTTATATTAAATTTAACCATGCATTTTTACATTCACTTGATGAACAGTAGGTAAAATATTTTTTCCAACTAATATATTAACGAAAACATTTAACAATCTTCAGAATAAATAATCAGTTCACTTTTGAATTAAACTCGTTTTGGAGACGTTTTGATTTTAAGAGAATATTAACAATCCAATCTGTGTCATTTAAGTTATGACACGAAGTATGTGTACATCATAATTATTTAATTAATTAGATTTAAGTACATATATCAAAAACAGTTAAATTTAAATTAGTTTTTTTCGTTATAACTTTAAAAGTACTTTAATGTATTTAAAAAAAAAACTTTAGAACTGGGTAATATGTAGATATTAAATGAATGATAACAACAAAACAGTTATAAAAATGCAATATAATTACGTAGATACCTTATAAAAGTGGTTCTTGGAAGCACTATTTATTTTTTCCTAATATCTTCCATCCTTTGTGTAATGACCACATCACGAATATCAAACGCAAACACTCGCCCATACAAACGCACATATTTCCACAATTCCACGTTTCTACACACATATACCCCCGGGAGCGAAGTAGTTGGTCAGCGCAGGGGTAGCCCTATGTTTGAACCATAGCCTTTTAAAATTTAAATGATGTACCTAGAACAACTCGTACTACTGCTCAGTAACTTATTCTCTCTAGTAGAAGATGATAAGACCATAGGTTTAGGGCAGAGCTAATCGTTAGTGCTTAGCTAATATTTGCTGGTTGAAAATTAATTGATATCGATTATTGATTCATTTTTTTCTCTCCGTACGTGAGTTTAGGTCCGTGAGTAAGGTAACCAAACGATATATTTTTATTTTTTCGTATTGTAAACCTTACATGCTATTTAGCCAAATATCACACAATTAAGGCTTATTTAAAAACTAAAAATCGACTTACGTTTTGTATTATTTGTTGTATTATCATTTGTCGCCTGCTGTGGCCCAGTTGGTAAGAGCTTGCTCTTCCGATCACGCAGGTCTGGGTTCGATTCCCGGTCAGATCACAGTGAATTTGAGAATTATTCAATTCAAAGTTGTGATCGAAGACTGGGTGTTTGTGATGTCAATTCACATCATTTCCACTCCCTCCAATCCTTCTGATCCTTTAATAACTGGGCGTAGAATAACGATTAGCCAACCACTAGTCCTGTTCTAGCCTTATCCTTCTTTCCCTACTCACTTTGAAAGAAGTGAGGTTGAGCGACTGAGTAACAAACAGTTCTCGTAGAAAAATCTCTGTTAAGATACCTCCATTAGGAGACCATATGCTCCACATTGGGAGCGGACATGGATTAAAAAAAAAAATTATCATGGTATAAAAAATAATTGAATTAAAACTGTTATTTAAACATGTTGAATGCTTTCGGTTTCTGTCACTAGAGTCCACGAAGCGAACTTTTAGAAAATAATTATATTTTTCTTGATTTATTTTGTTTGTATTGTCTAAAATACTGAATACAAAAATATATATTTTAAAAAATTGTTGATTTTACGGAATATTACACCTAAATTTACATTGAACGACAAGGCAACTTAAGAAAACTACCTAGCCACACAAAAATATTAAAAAAAAAAAAACTCAAATCAGTTCTCTCCACCTTTTCACCAGACCGTCACTGATTTGGTGTGTTTAATTTAGCAAACGAACGGGATTTATTTGTCTTTGTGTTCCAGCATTAGAATTAAATACCCATATCTCTTTGAGCAGGAGCTAGAAGCGACACGGGAATTCCCCGGCATAATGCCTGTTTTACGAGGTTTGCGGTCATCAAAAAAACACTTTTCTTGAAATCTTTTCTCATAATGTGAATTAAAGAAATCTAATCCTTCCTTATGTATATAAAATTGAATATGATTCGATATTTTACTTTTGCGGTATCTATATGATTATATTAAAAATTAAAATCAATAGTATCTAAATACATTTCTTCGATAATAACTTCGATCATAATAACGTTATAAAATATACGTATTCACTTATGGTCAAGACCATAGTATGTTTTTATCTTCTGGAATATATTATAATATCATAAATTTAATCAGCGGTAGGCTGCCAATACGTTAAAAAGGGGCTCGCTTTATATCGAAGCAATTCTCGGTGTTCTGGGAAAGCAGTGAGTTTTTTTTATCACTCCGATGGAATAATTTGCAATACCGAAATAAGCAATCGATTGTTACTTAATATGTAACAATATGCAATTTACCATTATCTTATCAATGTAAATGGCCACAAATGTTCTACTGTGTGTAATGAAGCTGTCCTAGATAATATATCAGAAATTGCAGTTATGTACTTATTTGATCTGAGAATATTGTCTTCTCTTAACGTAACAAGTGGCTCGCTGGCCTTTGTAAAATTTAATAAGGGGCTCGCTCAAGCCTCTCCGAGCCCCCTTCAGCCCACCGCTGAATTTATTGCCTATTAGTTTTGCGATGGGAGACAACAATTGTCATATCCTATGGTTTTAAGAACGGTATAATTAGGTTGGATTGTAGGTTTTTTAAAATGTAAACTATTTGTTTTTTAATGAAAAAATATTGAGTAGTTTTAGCATAAGTTAAATTCCCTGCACATGATGAATGTTGATTCATAATATCTTTCATCGCTTGAGTGAACTTATCGCATACAATATGCGGCAGCAGATAATAATGAGAACATGCTCGTAAGCAAAAGTTTTCACTTGAGCAGGTAGGTGCATTAAAATGCATAATGCCTCTTCATCAGGAGACGCTCTTTACGTTTCTGGTAACTTTTCCTAAGCACAAAAGCCAGCGGCACAAATTCGTGAGCTTTTGAACTTTCATCATAAACCTTTGTGAAGCTTAGAGAGAGAGAAAATTTGAAATTTAGAGAAGTTTTGTTAACAAAGCAATCTTTTATAAAACAACTAAAACCTTGTTTAGCAAAAATAATTTATTAATAAAATATATTAGTTGATAAGTATAGATCAAGTAATAAGTACAGTTTGAAATTTTTCACTTTCCATATGTGGGTATTACAAGTGGATTACGTTGTTTGAACCATCAGTTGAAAGTTGAATTTCTAACATATATAAATTTCTTCAACTAATGCGTTAATTTGCCATGTACTATACAATTATTATTTTGATAGATAAAATTTTAGCGTTATATAATGCCGACTATTTTCCAACTAATAAACTCCATATTCCATTTATCTTTCAACATTTTGTTTAGGTTTGTTTATATCATCAGTTTTGTACTGGTTTCCATTGCTAAAGTTTACGTCCATCACAAAACAAAGCTGCTACCTCACATAAAATAGCTTTACCATAGTAGTGCTCATTCAGATTTCTATAATTTCGCATTAGGTTCCAAAAGAAATATTCCAAATAGCTAAGTGGTTACTGAATATTCCGCAAATTGATTTTTGTTTTAAACTTAATACATTCAAAATTATAAAGTGGTTAAAAATGGGTTTGTTAAGATAAGTCGGTTATATTTATATTATTATATGTTTAATATTATTAGAAAAAACAATCGCTAAATTTCAAAATATAACATAACTTTTACACCAGGTTGGCAGAGGTTCAACAAAACGACAAAATATACAATATTGTCAAAATATAAATAGATGATTCCTAGCGATGTGGAATTTTTCGTCAGAATGTTGACGATACAATGTTCATAAGAAAGTTTAACAAAGAACGCTGTACTTATTTTATTAAGAACATATTCGTTCGTTAGGTTGTCGCAGCTTGTTTTTATTATATGTTTAATTAAAAGCATTAACAAAGTAACCTTGATGAAAATTAACCAACAAAGAAGTTGAATTTTCCGAAATTACATAAGAGGTGCCCACGTTATTTTGTTTACGTCATGCGAATACCCCGGTGGATAAAATACGGTACAAAATTTCATGTTAGGACGGTGGAAAGAGTTGCTTTATATTATTAATTACACAAAATCATGTATGTAAAGGGAAGGAGCGAAAGACATTTGCAAAGGATATAAAAGAAGGACTTTCTGTAACAGCGCCTGACCCTTTTTAATGAATGTCCTTAATGATACGTTTGTGAGGGACAGTGTGCGTGAAAATTTCTTAGTGTTTGTGAACCTAAACACCAGGCTTGAGCTCGGGTCAATCCACAAAGTGTTTAGAGGAATTGGGGGTTTCGGGAGTCAAGAACGTGCAAGAGACGTCCCGCTAAAATTCTAACACTGTATTAAAGGCGACTGCCACTTCATTTTTTTAAAATTCATATTATGAAGATTTTAAGCCACGATTAAATCATTTTGCCTTTTTATTATTTATGACGATACTTTAATTTAGTATTCCAACACTTTAATTTAGTATTTGTACTCAAAATTTTAGTATTCGTATGAATATTTTTTCAAAAAACGTATTACTAATACGTCAAATTTAGATTAACATCAACATAATAAATACATAGTGGTAAAAAATATTAAGGTATGTTTTTTATTTACGTAAAGTGACATTTAGATTTCATCCGTGCTCTTGTACGTCAGATATTGCTGAAAGGCGAAATCCGGGTTGTTAAAGACAAAAAAATGCCAGAGCAAACACTTAGAGGATTTTTATCTTTATATATAATACATTTTATCTTTTAACGCATCTTTAGTGTTATAATATATTAGTTTTACATTTTTCTAAAAAGTAAAATTCGCCATTTTCAAAATGTTAGCGATAGAAAGTATGAATGAAAAAAAAACCATTTAAGAAACATTAAGAAATGTTTTTAAATAAATGTGTTCTAAAAAGTCTGTGAGTGCGTTCAAAGATCAGTTATTTTTTTTAAATATTTGAAACTAAATATAACATACATATAAAAAAAAACTCAATGGCTTAGTAGTACTGGCTTATCCACTCAAAGTATCTAAAGTGCACAAAAACTTTTCGACCGGATTGAGTGATTGATAATAATATAATTTAATGTCGCGTATTGGTTATAACTATTATTTTTTATATCATTAATCACGGTTTGTAATTATTAATTTCTTTTTTTTAAATATAATTTCTTACGTTTTATTATTTTACGTATTTTTTTAAAAAAGTTAGTGTATCTTCTTTCTTCAATATTAAAGAAAAACAATTGTATGATGTACCTTACCATAAAATGGCCTTTAAAATTATTCAAATATGACATTATTTTAAATAAATTCATTTTTATTTTATATGTTGAAAATGAATATGAATAATTTTAGCACACACTGTTATGATGTTAAAATATTTATGAATTTTCATTAGAACTGATAAAACATACACGAATATTAAAATTATATTTAAAATTTCAAGTAAACCAAGTTAATAACAATAATAACTCAATTTTATAATGGGAAGTCCAAACAGTATAGTAATTTGATATTTAATGATTTAAATAATATATTGCTTTTTTCTAGATGACAATTTTCATAAATCATTTAATCGCACGTCTATGTGCGGGTGTTAGGCAATAGACTGGGCAGGGAAGGAAGAGAATTTGGACAAGCACTATGGCTGTCGATGGTATAGGAAAATTGCTGGGCCGGCTATTTTCAAATGCGAAGTAAGCATCTACTGGTGATGTTAAACTAAGTTTATAGTATAGGCATGTAAATACACAAGCAAGGAATATAGGAGGATGTTAGTTTAGTTGAATCTGTATACCGCTCAAATTATAGAAATTCGCAAAATGTAACATTCGCCGTCTTTAAAGATGTCGCAAAATACAAATTCATTAGTAATATGCATAGTTAACTTTTTGCGAATGTTTTAGATAAAATCTGTGGTGGGCTGGAGGGGGCTCGCCCGTTGTTAAATAGTTCTCAGGCCGGCGATCCCCTTGTTAAATTATTAAAAACAACATTGTCAGATCTTTACATTATGCAATCAATAAATATGCAATATATTTAAATTAAAAAAAACTAATAATGTACATTTGGTATTCCTGACGTACATTTTTAGCTATTGATATTGATTAAATTACGATATATTGCGTACTGTTACAAAATAAACGTTTATTTATATACTAAAATTCGATAGCTTTAATAATTATTGCGTATAATTGCATGAGTAATAAAAAAAATTCACACCTTCCCTAGAATATCACGAATAGCTATAAGATTAAGCAAGCCCATTGTTACCTATTTTGGCAGCCTACCGCTAGATACAATACATTGAATTGTGTATCAATAAATTATAAAAGTAGGTGATTATAAACAAAAAAAATATACCAGTTGTTACTTTTGATTACAATTTATCATTATGCTTATGCCGATGTGTTTATTTCCAATATTAATTTGGGGTTTGAAGGGAAGTAAATTTTTTGATCGTAAAATATTAGTTAATAAAAATATTATTGTGAGAAGTTGTCACAAGTGGTAATCAATCAGAGATTCCAAATTTATGTAGGTTTTATTTTCGATTGTGAAAATTTTATTCCCATTAGAGGTGAAGTGGGCTAAGTGGTATTTTAGAAGAAAATAAGTTAGATGTGTTGTAATATTCTATACGTCTTAAAGTATCATAAAATGAAGAAAACTCGGTTAATACACGTTGCAATAGTGTAATCACCTGTAAAATAAAAATATGCGATCCACCAAAACACGATATGCCACGTTAAATAAAATTAAATCAAACAAATATTCTTTTGAAATTTATTACAATGTTTATAGTAAAGAAAAGATTAAAAATACTTTAACTTATCGTATACTCTAAAAAAAACTTTGAAAAATCATTAAATAGATTTTTATCATTGACGTCCAAAATAAAAACAAGCTTTTTGGCACTTACTATTTGTAAAACATCGTTTCTAACTGTAACCGTTTTTGCTAAGCGAGTGAACCTAAACGAAAAAAAATCAATTACGAATATTTTTGCTTACTATTAATGAGTTCAAGAATATGTAAAACAATCTAAATAATAAAGGAAAAAAAAAATTAATTGAATTATTTTTAAATATAGCAAGGACTTTTTATTTATATATTTTAAAAATATTTTGAAAAACAATATTGTTTTTTAAATATAAATATTTAAAACACTTATTTAGAACTAGCTGTTGATAAAACCATTTGTATTATATTAATGATGTTCAAGCAATCATATTTTATAATAAATTAATTAAATTTATATTATACATATGTACATACTCATATGACGACGCAGTAAATAAATTCAAATTACTAACTACAGAATCAAAAATTAGATCAACAGCAAATTAAAACCCATTTCAACGCTAACTAGAAAACCTTCGTTATTTGCATACGCAAATTGCCGAAATTACATAATAACTTTATTTCAAACGCACAGTTTCAAGATAAACCTCCTTTCCCCGGTCGGGGGGAAGAAGGAGGGTTCAGTTCAACCTACAAGCTCAAATAAACGAACCTGATTTAATCTAAAACTCGCTTAATACAAATTCATGGTCCAGGGGCGTTTACTAGTTTACTATTTGTGTACATTTTATAACAATAAGTAAACTTACGTATTGAGTACATATTAATCTACGTTTTTTTTTCATTATTTGCTTATTATTGTAGCTTTTCTTTTTGTGAGATTAAAATCATCAAAATGTTTTAAGTTTTAAGTTTCCAATATTCTACGACATGTAAATAAAAATACACAACTAAGAAATTTTAGCCACACGTTCAATTAATTATGTATAACAAAAATAATTTCAAATGGGTTACGTAAAAAACAGATTTTAACATTGCCTTTGAATATGATTGTATGAAAAACATTTCAACTGTTTTTAGTGATGTTACTATTGGCAGTCTGGTTCTACATTATTATGTAAATTATGTAATGATAAATAATTTCTGTTCATAGTTATTGATCATTTTAAAGTTTTTTAACAAAGGCATTTTATTATTATGATTTTAAAAATCCATAAAAACTACATATATTTATCATGATTGATCAATATTTATTGTGAATATTGTTGTTGTTTTAGAAACACAATGCATAACAACGTATCTTCTACATCTATAAATAAATAACTGGAAAACTTTTATTTTCGTTTCAAATTTAAATAAACCTGCCACCACTGATATCCTCGACCACGTTATTATTACCATCATTCTATTCCAGGGTAGGTAAGGCAAAGGCAAGGCAAGGCTGCTCCGCCTGCGAAGGACAGATGGGAGGCTTTCGCGGAGGAAACTTTGCCTCACTTGTTCAGCAAGCTTGCCCCCGGCCTAGTTAACATATTCTGGATCAGAATATTCACACGATTCCTAGTACGTTATCACTTTTTCATATATGTCTAAATATTATTTGAATTGAACTAAGTACTAACTGTTCATATTTGGGTAATATTTTAGGCGTCATCCAACTATGTTTAATTGTAATAGCTTAAATTCACAGATAAAATAAAAATAAAATCTTTTGCCTGATAAAATATTGAGCTTAAAAACTCTTTTCAGTCGGCAATTTAAAGTACATAACTACATTTGTCGATGGTTTTTTTTAATAACTAATTCATTCTAAAGACTCATTTCTATAGCATACACGTAGATTAAATATTTAATGTTTTTATTTCAAAGAAGGTTAAATTTAAATTTAAATATGATACGTTAGTTTTTGAATATATTTAAGTGATACAATTTTATGATACAACAGAAATCTATGATTTGTATTCCAATCGGATGTAACTGGCTATTCATATTGTATACAGATTTACAATAAAGCACCATTTTCTCTACCCTTTGATCGTTAAGAGGTTTAAAATGTGAGGGGGTGGCACAAAACTCACACTCACCACTCCCACCCCCTTTAACCCCTTCGTCAAGCATTGTGCTTACAACGACCGACGGTTGAAACTATTCAGAAAGGGGAAGTTAGATTAATGATGTTAAGAGAAGAGATGGCAGCACGAGCTTACACATGCACTGTTTTCTGTGTTTATGCATGTGTTAGGGTGATTAACCCGTTTAGATGTAACTTGAAAAATACCCCATAATATGTAATACTGCTGATTTTTACAGTGAATCATTAATTTGCATTTTATTTTGATTATCTAAGAAATGTAATAAATTGTAATTATTTTACTTTTAAATGACATAAAAAACAATATGTATATATGTATCCATTTCCATAGCAAAAGATTGATTCGGGTGAATATGTTTTGTTTCACTTCGCACGGCGATTTTCTTTCCACCATATCGACTGTGGAAAGGAAAAAGGACGTAACCCACATTTTTTTCAAAACAGGTTTATTGCGATAATCACGATGTATCAAACTTGATACACGTTCTATCAAAAGGATGCAGGCTGCAAATGCCGAATTAGTATCTAAATTTAGCCATTATGTTTGAAAAAGATGACCTTGTAAAAAATTTAAAGCAAAAAAAAAGACTGAAAAGACAATTTCCTTAATCAATATTAGATTATGTCAAGTAAACACCAGCTTAGAAGTCTCCGTGCACTTCAAAGTTGTGTATATTTCATTATTTGCATATGGCCCAAAATCATTAAAACACGTTTTTTGCGCCTTCTGTCAAATTTGATATGTTTGGGTTACGTCCTTTTCCCTTTCCACAGTCGATATATTAAAAAAGAAAATTATGCTAGATATTATCGATTGAAAAAGTATGTGTTTGTTTTTGATTAACAAACTAAGTATGTGTTAAAATTATTCATTGAGTTAGTAAATAGTAAATATTTGATTTATTCTATAAATGATTTATTTTAATGAATATTATGATAAGCCGAACTACTGATAAATAAATCATAAATTTCACAGCTGAGCGCCGATTGATGGTGGTGCGTTATTATGAGTAGTATACGTATTCTTCAATAATGATAAATAGCTAATGAAAAAATTGTAAAATATATAGTGAGCATCATTTACACAATATGTTTCCCACCTTGAACTTGGATATCAAATTACCATTCAAATTTCGTCACCATATTCTTACACAATTTAAAACATATTTATAATAATGAGATATATAATTAAAATCAAAGCATTTATTTTTAAAAGTGATTGATTTTTCTTATAAGGGTTAAGTCTTCTTTACGACGGAGATTTGGGTAGTTTGGGGTTAATGGCCGCACTCACTTATGCGAGCTACGCTGCGAGCGTGTAAGAACAAGTATGGTGCAGGGGTCTTTTCGCACTGGAAGATTTATTGATCACGAAGCACCGTGAGTGGTGGATTTAATTATAAATGATAATACTTTGAAAATGAACCAGAGTGACTCATCTACTTTGCATCTTAAGGCGGCCATGCTGGAAAAGTAAAGAGAGGGTTAAAAAACTCTCTGCATAATAATGTGACTTTTTCATCTCAATATATCTATAAAAATTAACGTACAATGAAATAACTATAAAAATGTTTATATTATAATCTCATTATGTTTGAACATCGATTAAATTTGGTCTGCTTAATAATGTTTGGCATGGAAAAAATAAGATGCATAGAAATTATATTTATATTTCATTTTATTTTATTTTGGATGGTAGATGTAAGAACTTATTCATATAAAAATTATAAAAATAGGCATTTAATTAAAACAATTTAATATGACAATGTTTCTTCTAAAATTTTTTTTTTCTTAATTTCTCAAGTCTTCATAATTTAATCCTTTAATTTACACCCTCTGTCCGATTTCTTTCCCAACGTACATTGTTCTCCAATTATTAGTGGTATTAATTTTATAACTTTTTACTTTGTTTATAAGGTAAAATTTATTTAATGCTGCGTATTTAGTTACTCTACTGTCTACAATTAACGTTGTAGGTAGAATCGACATATACAACGTAGATATAAAATCAACGGAATATTGAAAAAGTGTCTAATTAAACCAATACAAGTTGGTAAATCTGTCATTAAATCAGATATCAGATTTCTTTTGTGTTTATTTGATATTCTTGTAAGCAAAACGAGTATTTGGTAGCCCATTTTAAGTAGGTACAGTGCCAGCCTGATGAAGTGTCGAGGGGAAATGTTAACCCGGCAAACCGTGAACTGAAGGAAAATTAGAAATGTCTCCGTAGGCAGGATGGGGACGTGGGGTTGGATTAATACTTCTCGTGTATTAAGCGAAGTCCGGCCCGTAATAATACGTACTTCCGTGGGATTAGGAAGTTAATAGTCGGATTAGTAATAGTGCTATGAATTTTTGTTTCTCTATACGGCATTGATTCCGCAACGTTTCCTGATCGTAATTATTTTAAGCAATACAGTCAGAATACTTATTTTAAAACTTTTAATGTATTTTCATTCAATCTTAATTCGAAACATTTGCAAACCTTAATGATGTTTCTAGAAAAACGTTTTTTATTATCAAGAGCTGTTAATTATTCAGCAACGTTTTGTACAGAAAATAATTTATAATATAATTAAATAAGAATAAAAACGCTTTCTCACCAATTAAACTGATATTTAAAAAGTTACCAATGTTGAGAATTAACGAAAAATACCGTTAAATTTACATCCCGATAATTTTCATAAATAGTTGAAAAGTACATAGTTTATAAATATAATATATGAATATGAAAAAGTGTTACACAAACCTTTTGATTTTTTCAATTATTATTTTTGGAATTCCATTTAAAAACTTTTGTTAATAGACCTACGGCTATTTAATATAATCATATACTTCCTTTATAAATCAGAGTTGTATATTGAGATAACAGTTTTTGACAAGACTTGAAAACTATGGTGAAGGATTTCGACATGTTAAATAAATATTATATACAATTTTTTTTAAAAGGATATTGTATTTTTAGCCAATACGCTAAATATTAATAAGAAATTAAATCACTTGAGTAAGACTCGAAGAAAGTTTAACTTAAATATTGAAGATTTTAAATCAAACATTTTGATCGCTAAGAAAAGATCTACCCGCTACTTTATAGACAATATTCAGGTACTATTACGGTGTGAAAATTTATCAATTTTTTACATACTTTACAAAATAAATTTAATCATTCGTAATAAGTCCACAATTTTAAAGTATTAGTTAATTTTAAAGCTTAAATAAAATGTTTTTATTTCAGATAAAAATACAGCTGCACATCAAAAGTTCTGCGAAGATCATCAAGCCATTTGCATCAAGAGTTATCCGGCAAGAGTTGGCAGTCTGGATTTACGAAAAATAACAATCACGGGAAAAATAAATGTAAGACTAAAAATATATGCCGCTTCGCTTGAAAAGTCTAAACGCTTCGCTATAAAACTTTTTGATTGTCCTGCTTTTGCTTCCCGCTTTTTAATATGCTGTTTTTTTATCTGTACATAATACTTTTATCTTCTTATTTACTCATTGAAATAAAAAAAAACTTTATTATCCTGAGAATGTTTTGTTTAGTAACTTGAATATTTACTCCATCAACCAAGTACTAAATATAAATAATACAATATGAAACAATGTTATTGCAAAATACAATAACTTTTATTTTACTTAAAATAAGTTTTTGCTTACAACGTTATAACTATTAAAAATCAAAATATTGAATGAAAAATTAAAGTGGTTTTGTAAAATTATTTTATTCCACAATTTATTTAGTTCATTAGTTAACTCTTCTCTTGCATGTTGACATGTATCTAAATAATCATTAGAAAATGCATATTTTTTACTTTTCACTGCTATAACTAAATATTTTTTTTATTAATACCATCTTGTGAGAAAAATGAAATAAAAATAAATAACAACAATTAAAAACCATAAAATTTTTATTGCAAATATAAAAAATGCCTTCAACGACATCTAACGGCCAAGTGCTGAACGTTTTTTCTTGTTTTTTACAAACACCGGAATGGAAAGTGCTTTTTTAAAACAGGAAAAAACATTGGAACGCATTCTAAGCACATACACATAAAAGCGCACCATCCTATCTGTACGACTCTTTTACGTATCTACTAAGAACCGCACACAACGTAAAAACCAAGTTTGAATGTATGCGCTACTACTTTAACGTTATGCAGTGAAGTAGAGACGTTGGTAAATTCCCACAAAAAAGATAGATTTAATAAATAAAAAATACATTTTCGTATAAAAACAATTATTTTTTACCAAATCAGTAATTTAAAAAATAAACACATTAAAAAAAACAAAATAATTTATAATGGTTTTATCAAAATGCATTTTTTTAAAAAACATGCATAAAAAGTGTCTTATAATTTAAAAAATATTCGATTCAGTAATTAATGTTACGTACTAAAAATCATACGTTATATGCAATTTTGCTGAATCTGACATACCAAATACTTTTATATTTTATTTGTATTGAATTATGATCAAGTTTTCATCATTCAAATGTACATACTGATTTCTCGGATAGATTTGCGGGAGATGTATTGAAATCAACGAAAATATTAAAGTTTAAAATACACGATATTTATTACTCAAATGATGGTTTTTTTTCAAATAGAACAAAAAACAATGTATATGTAAATATATTTAGTCCTTTTTTTTAAGTCTGTTTTTAAAATTTACCGAATTTCTAATATATTTATCTGATACGTGTCTCGTGGTCGGTGAATCAAACAAATCGGTGCTACGCTACTGTGAGCTAATACACGCACAGTCGTAAGTATTGGTCTCACATTCATAGGTGGGGAAACTCAAGAGAGTCGTTAATGTGCGTCCTTTTTGTTCCCGCGCCACCGTCCTTTTCACACGTTAGCGTCTACGCGGCCGGCAAGTAACGATCGTTATTTCCGTTGCTCCGCTCCGGCCGTGCAAGTCCGCCCGACACAATCCCCTACGTTCCTATAAAACACTCTGCGCAAAAATATACACCCCGCGCGACCGTCTCTCTCTATCCAAACTTACGTGAGGCTTTCCCCCGCGGGAAACACGACCCGCACGGTGCTCAGCCAAAACCCGCCCTTATAATCCAGAGCGCAGAAAACACAATCGCATGATTCATGGAATAAAACATGCGTCATTTTTTCTCGGAGGTTTTCCTAGACAGACGTATGAAGCGGCCAGAGGAACGCGGCGCGTTCGCTAACGATTCTGCGCTCGAAAGATGCGCAGATTGCGTTTTTGGTGTGTTTTTTTTCAGCAAAATTTCGAACTTCCCTCCTTGTACTCCCCCGCGGTAACCTCCGACTCTTTTTTCGTTGGTGTCGTACCGTCTCCCTTTTGCTCGGCTAAAATCGCATATGCCTGTTTCTTTCCGACGTCGGGTGCTCTATGTTTTTACGAGCGGAACTTTACGAGAGGGGTTGGGAGGAAAGTGAGAGGGGGGCGGAGGGGTGTCATGAGCTTTGCATAATGCCGGGTCAGGTTTGTGTCGGGCTTTTAGGGGTGGCTTTTTATACACCGCTCCGACTGTAGTAGTCGTGGAAACATAGGTGTGTTTGTAGTAGACGATTTTAGTATCATCTTTCAACATTCGTTGTTAATAAGTATTGTTTGGCTGTATCCACCGGATAATTAAATTCATGTTCATACTATAATGCCCATTTAATATTGCATGCTTTGCAAAAAGATTAATACTAACCTTAAAAAAATATATAGGCAGAGACAATTTTACTACTCAAAATAATGTAATATAAAAACAATTCATAAAATGTGACAGTAATATATTGTGGTACACAATTTTTCATCTAAGAAGACTCAAAATTTTTCTACAGATCAATAAAAATGCACTTACAATGAAAATATGAAATAATGAATATAATGAAAATGCTTGTAGCTTTAATGTAATATAAGTATTTAAATAAGGATCAGAATATTTCCAAATCATTACTGGATAATAAATGAAAGCTTATTACAAATATATCTAAATATGTAAAAATGTATGTTTTATTTTTTTTTATAAGACACGCAGCCGGTTAAATTTAAATCAATGTTTTCATGATGTTCATATGCAAATTTCATCTTCTACTAATAGAAGACTCTCTAGAACAGGCGTGGGGAACCTGTGGTCTTTTGGCTACTGTGGTGTGGCCTTTTGGTCAATTCTGTAATTCTGTAAATTTATGTATATTCGTAAATTCCTGACATATTCCGGACAAAGATTCCGTAGTCAATGTTTACTGCGGCCTTACGTCGAATCAGAAAAATGAATGCAGCCTTTAGAGAAGAAAAGGTTCCCCACTTCTACTCTAGACTCCGATTTTTTTTTAAATGCAATTTTCTTGGCTGGTTTTCATCTGCTTTGTGATAATGCAGCACCGAAGTATATTTCTAAATATACCTACGTCTACATATATCTAGCTGTGGACAAGACTAATGTCATTTGTATTTTGTATTAAGTCAGTACTAATGGTGTGGCTGCTCATCATCACAGATATTTATCGGTATCCCAGTTTAGATCTGATCTGATTATGATCAGGGTCACCTTAGGTAGGAGAGGGTAATTATACCACACACTATGGTCTTGAAAAGGGAGAAACGGATTTCTTTTGTAAAATTAGGATCGATACACATTTCCTTGTTATTTGATAAAATAATGAATTGGCCTGAACGAACGATGTCATATCTGCCGGCTCCGTCAGTCATGCTGACTTGGTTGCATCTAGTAACAATAAAATTACAAGGCATTCAAGGCAAAAAGTTAACAGCGGTGTTTTAAGAGCGAATATATTTCAGCACATAAAAACTCTTTCGTAAACGTTTCATCTTGTAAGTCTTGAGGATTTTTCTTCGGACGCTTTGAGTAAAAATGTAACGCACCAATGACGTTTTTTACTTGTAAAGCTGCAAGAAACACATTATAAGGAAAGTATTAAGCCATTAAAGGTGTTGGTTGGTGCAGTGTTAAGTACCTTTAGAAATAATAAAAGAGTTTTTTTTTCTACCATGTACCAATATATTTTTTTTTGTCAAATGCCATTGTATAAAAAATTAGCAACTAAAATAATATTATGAATATATTTAAAAGACTTTTCACATTTAGTTTAAATTATCATAATGGCTTTTAATAAGAATAAAGAATCTGTATATAACATACTTTGTTTTAAGTATATTATTTGCTCATTTTTATAATTATAAATGATACGTACACGTAATGTTGGTCAAGTTTTTCCAATGCAAACACGAACACAGACGCACATATAAGGTTGTGTGTGGTATTTTTTTTGTTCAGTTTTCAGCCGACGCCTACCACATTCATGCACTCGCAAATGTTTTATTTTTTTATCCCGTTGCAAGGCTATGCAACAAAAAAGTGGGTAATGTCATTGATCTTGCATCCGTTATATTGGTTTTTTATTTCAATATTTTTTTTACCTTTTTTAATATGATTGATCAGAAAAAATGCTATGTTACGTCACAACAAACAAACATGCCAAAAGTGTGCACGTGGTGTTTCTTTGATAGCTTTTTCGACAACAGATGTCGCTTTTTTACGCAAATACTATTCTTTGTTTTGAAAAGCTTTCTTATGAGAATCTTGGTAGAATATAACTGTCAGAAAAGTGTTTACTTTTTTATTTTAGTTTTGATTGTGTAAAATAGTTTTGAAAACATTTCGATTAAAATATTATTCATTTGTATTAACTTATAACAAACGGTACACATGTTTGATATAATTTACTAACATAAATTTACATCACCTGTATTGACACAATTTAAAATACGGAATATTGAAATTTTGACGACTGAAATTTTATTAAATAAATTAAGATGTCTATCTATATATAAAGCTTTTTTAAAAATATTTAAAAAATAAAAAAATATACTTAAATATTGTTTTCTATCAGTAGACGGTTGCTTGCTTGATTGGTTAAGAAACTTAACCAGGTGTGTCCATAAATAACACGCTTTATCTAAATTCAGTGCTATAAGCATACTATAGATCGTATAATTTGGCTACAGGTATTCTTCTCTTTTATGAATTGATTTTCTTTGTTATTCGCAAGATACCATTTTTTCTCCGAAGCCTGCTAAAACCCAATTCATAAAAATATAAAAAATATCGTTTCCTGTAGTATTTTAACAACGTGGAATACTAAGTACTTTTATTATATCTGGCAATTTATTTTCACATGAAGAGTTAATTAACATGTTTATTTAAGGTCTCTTCTCTCATACAAAGGAAAACATCTCAATTATCAGCTATAATCAGGTCATAATTATTTCTGGATGGTTTTCCTAAAAAGTAACATTAATTATTTTGTGCCTATCTTATCGTTTTTTTTTTAAATATAAAAGAAGCCTCCAGCAATTTTTATATTGTGAATTAAAATGTGAATTATAAATCATTTAAAATATAATACATATTTTATATTAAAATTAGCCTGTATTTTTATTTCGCTTTTATGCTTAGTTGAAGTTGTATGCTTTTTGTAGTTGTATAAACAATTAAAATAAAATTGTAATATTTTTAAGTGTTTCATTGTATTGTATTTAGAATAAAAATATTTTGGATGAGCTGGATTAGTATGATGATGTATCTATAATAGAAAAATAAATATTCGAAAGGTGTGAAAGATGGGAGGATATGATGGTTTTATTCTGAAGTTATAATGACTATTTATTGATCTTATGATAAGTTGAGATGAGCTCGTAGTTTCGTTGTCATGGTGGAGCAAAAAAATGGATCAAACGCATCCTTGTACTATCTATATATGTACACACTAAACAAACAATGTGGCGTATACAAATTTGGGTGAAGTATAATTGTTTTACTTGGTATGAAAGTCAAAAAGAAAAACGCATTAAATAAGATTTAAAATGCAAAATTATTTTTTGAAATAGCTAATATGATTTTGATAATTTTTTTATTCTAATTTTATTTTACTTGAGGTTTAAGATACATTACAATCGACAAACAGGAATGAGTATTTCATTCGTAAGAAAAAAAATCCTGTTGGAATACTATGTATTAAAATATTGGAAAATTTTCACCGAAAACATTTAAATAAATAGCTATGCCAGCGCCATCTGTAGAATATCGTCCAAACCTTTTGCAACTTTGCTCCTTCGATTTTTCGTTTGCAGCCAGCGCTGAGAAGATAGGAGGGGGTAGGTTAAGGGAGGGTTTTCCTACCTAACCCGTTTTCGCATAGGTAGGTTGGTAAGTACACATTTATATCTGTACAACGAGAGGGTTAATATAACTAGATATGTAAATTACGTTACAGATACGATGCGAATCCAGTAAAATTTTAAAGCGTCTTCTACCAAATTTATTAATATAATACACACGTAATATATGTAGTAACATACGTTACAACATGTTAGTTTGTGTTAATTTTACCATTTGTAAATGAAATGGTTGGTAAATATTATGTATATATAAAAAGTACAAACATGAAGTTCACCTAGTTGTTGAATAAAAATATAAACACAACGTGAAAACATTTCAGAAATACAACTTCCATAAAGTATTTATCATAATACAATAGAACCGTATTTGCTCAAAAAATAATCAGCCGATTGCAGTGATAAAAAAAAAACAACAGTTGAGAAAAAGCAATATTAGAATACATCAAATAACATTGGAAATGAGAAAATATATTTAGTTCTACAAGCACTGCCAAATTTAATATTTTTGGACGACTATTTCAGCATAAAATTCCAGGCCCTGCTATAGAGCAGCGCCTGGAAGCCATACGAACTTACAGTAGCAATCAGGTGGTTCCGGACTTAGACTCGGAAAGCCGGACTTTACCGGTCCGGAGTTCCGGACCGGTGAAATATACCAGATTTTTATAATTTAGTACTCTGGTACTGTTTGGGTATGGGTGATGGAGTCGTCGTTTCTTCTGCAGTTGAACTGTGAATCTTATGTGATGTGAAAAAGTTAAAAATATTTAGTGCTTTGACAATTTGCTGTATTACCGAATATATTTAATCATGCTATACTTGTTAGACTGAGCTCATTATTATTGTATATGCTATCATTAAAATATTTACCACATAAATATATAATAGTATTTCTCTCAATATTGTAAAAGTTAAACAACTAAAATAAAGCCTGAATCAAAATCTTTCGCAGTTATACAAAATGTGATTTGACGAAAAATTATTGGCAACTTTTACCCCTATTTAAGAAAACGGAATTGAATAAAATATTTCAGAACCGATAGGTTTACAATATATCACTTGATTTTGATAGAAAAGGTATAAAAATCTGTGATGATAAAAAGGGTGATGGGGTGAAGAAATCAGAAATCCCAAAAATCGTATCACGTTATTTATGAAAGAAGTCACGTTTAACTACAATTTAAAATACAAGCAAAACAGATATTGGTTAAAACAATTAATTTGTGCAGTTTCACATTGAAGTAAACACTCGCTTTTACCGAATTGTAAAATATTTTTTTTATTTGATAATTTTAGATGTCATAAATACAGTGGCGGTTCTAAGTTCTAAAAAAACTTATGATGGCTGAATAAAAATGAACAGCAATTATATTTTTACATACTTACATTAGCTTTGATTTTATTATTTAATATTTTATGTTTTGCAGTAGTGTCGTAGTATTTGTTAATTTGCTTGTAGATTAATGTGTAAGGTGAAGTGGAAACATGCACAATTTCGTTGATGCTGAACTTTTTGCCCACCCAAGAGTTTAGGTCACCAACCGCCACTGCATAAATATCATTGAACCTTTAATCATATTTTTTTTACAAAGAGTCTTTGAAAAAAACTTTGATCTTTTTTAATATTTCATATTCGTTCTAATTCTCTTTTCTGACAGCGACTGTAACTTTCGCGCTCAGAGCAATTGAATTCCTCTGTATATGACTTTAATAGGGGACCTAATGTCGCAGTATCTAGGGAATTCTTATCTTTTTAAAACAACAATTAAACAATGTTCGAAAGTGGTACCTATTCGTACAAATTAAAATAATGGAAAAGCTATCAAATATTGATATCGCTTATTTTTAAATGTCTTCTCTATGACAATTTAAAAGGTCTCGTGCCATAAATTCTTTGATTATAATTGTATTTTTGTAAATTACCAGATTTGTTAAGGAGTCTAAGTCAGTGGCTTACAAACTTTGTGTAACTACTCCTCCCTTTGAAAAAAAAAATATGCGCTCTCCATCCTTTATAATTGCATTTTTTTAAAAATAAAACCCAATTGACAAAATAAAAACTGGGTTTTACTTTAAACAGATATACATATATATATTTATATATATATATTTGTATAAATTGTTATTAATACGATAGGTGTGGTTGTTAATTAGCAAAAAGTATATCAATTCTTGGAGAGCAATGTGGAGAGTGCCACTAATAGCTCTTCTCTACTACTAACCCAGGTCATCGCAGTAAAATGACTTCCATTGATTTGCAATAAAAAGTTTCTTACTAACATTAAATTAATGTTTCATTTTGAAACTTTTATTTAATTGTTATTTTTTTCTTTTTCAATAGTGGTCAACTCAAATTTATCATCTTAACTATCGACAATTGGATTCTGTATCCACGCAAATTCTGAGAAACCCAGATTCACTGAATTCTAACTGTCACGTGTCGGTAAGAAAGTATTTTTATTTGTATTATGTTACGTAAATAGCACTTGTAAAACTTTTCGCGTCTCTTTTTGTAATAGCCCAAGCTTCCCCAGGGAGGCAAGCCTCCCAGTTCAGAAATTTCTGGTCTAAATAAAGTAAAGCGTACTAACTTGAAAACATTGAGAATTTTTTGATTAGGGACATCTTTACTATAAAATCCGTTATCAATATGCAAATAGATATTTTCTAACAATAACTTTTTTTTCATTTTCGTCAGTATAATTGTCTTGAAAGAGAAAAGTGAAAAACTGAATTAATGTTTCGACTTTTTATAATATAATATTTTATGTCTGATTAAATAAGCAAATTGAGCAAAATTGCTGCTTATGTTTAGAAATGTTTAATATTTCTAAATTTTGCAATCACCCAATGAACATCTGTGGATCGAATTTTATAGAAGAATCACGTTACAGTTTGGGATATTATATTGCTATATATTCAAATTCGACTATAAGCCATAGAACAGTAGTGGCCAACCAGCGGTGGGCTGCCAATACGTTAACAAGAGGCTCGCTTAATCTCAAAGCAATTTTCGGTGCTCTGGGAAAGGAGTGAACTTTTTATCACTTCTATGAAATTATAAGCAATCGACTGTTACGTAATACACTTATAATATGTAACAATATGCAATTTACTCTAAACGAAATAATGTAAATGGCTAAAAATGTACTACTGGAGCTGTCGTAGATAATATATAAGTAAAATTGCAGATTTATACTAATTTGATCGGAAAATATTGTTTTCTCCTAAATTAACAAGTGGCTCGCCGGCCTTAGTAAAATTTAACAGGGGGCTCGCGCGAGCCCCTCCGAGCCCCCTCCAGCCCACCCCTGTGGCCAACGCACTTGAACTTTTTTTAATGAAATCTTGGTCTCAAATAACTGATTTGATATGTACAATGATGGACATATAAATCGATGCATAAATTGTGATAGAAAAATCATGGTTCTAATTTTTTGAAATATATTATCAAAGTTGGCAATTTTTATTTTTATATTACACGGAGAAATGTTATTATAAAAAAGTTTGTCTAATTCTGTGTAACCAGCGGTGGGGTTGGCAAATGTAAATAAAGGGTTCTCTTATTCTCAATCATAATATCTTATACCAATAATTGATAGTTAACACCTGAAAGATGATTTTGATCATCTAATGAAGATTGAAAATATTAATCTTTGGCATAGTATAAATATGTATCCAATAAAACATATAACATTGTATGAAGTTATGGATAGTGAAATCAAATTGAGAAGGTAACTTAGAAAGTTTTATATGAACTAAAAATTTTTTTTTTTGTTATTTTTTTAACTTAACTGTACATACCGATAAGATTCTAAAATATTAAAACAATGTCTGAGAACAGAATAAAATATGGTGTTTTATGATCAATTCAAGAAAGAAAAGTAACGGAAGATAAATCATTTTTTTTCGTGTAGAAATAAATTGACCACATTCACCGTGGGTAAAACCTCCCAGGGAGCATTATTTATTTCCATCATGGCTGTCTAAAACACGCGGTGAGGGGTCTTTCAAAATCATGCCGTAATTACCAAACCTCCGCTTCTTCCACATACTCTCCTATAACTTTCATTTCATTCCGCTACACTAAAATAATTAATGGCGGTCTTAAATATCTGCTAACCCCACTGTTTGTGACCGCGCCCGACGCATACTCAAAGGAAAGGCAAAAACTTGCAAAAAATATATACTACAATAACTTAAATACGAGCAATTTTGAGCTTTGTGTAAGCGGTGAATAAAAATCACATATAAAGTGCCAAAAAAGTTACACAAAGCCGCTTTCGCCCCCACAACGACAGCCTCATTTGATAAATCACCCCCAAGGAATAAAATCCCTGGAAAACTTTTGCAGGTTTTTTTATCATGCGATATTCGCCTGTATAGTCTAGTGGCGAAGTAACAATAAATGCGTGCCAGTTCGCAGTCGTTTGTTTCATTTAACGAAGCGGCGCTAAAAAATGTCCGTCTAGAACTAGAGGCCTCTAAGGGAGGCAGTTTTACAATGGCAACGTGTTTTATAAAATCACCCCTTTTAACGCAGGAGTCGGGCAAGGGGAAGATCTCTGCGCATACATAATGTACACCGAGACGGGGGATGTTTTTTTTTCTGTGTCTATGTAATCAAAATGGCGGATCGTGAAGGGCGTGGGTTTCGAGCGACTCGCGCCCTTATGTCCCCGATTCCTGGGCCTTATGTTACCTTATGTAGACACGCGTAATGATTTCGGTGGGTACATACAATAAGCGCCTTTAAAGTGGTTGCAAAAAGGATTGCTTTTTGCGATACTTCCTTTAAATGAAAATCGAAAATTGTACAAGACCAAACAATTTTATACTATTTTATCAAAAAACCATTTCAGATTTTGTAAAAAAATATTTTTTATATATTACACATATTCTTCCAAAAACATCGCTTCAGAATTATATCGTGATCTATTCAATTAACTGAACGTGTTGAAAATTGACGACTTTAATCATGGATGACTGTTAGTAGTAAATTAGATTTATATAAAATTTGCATCGTTCAAATTATGAACACTCTCACAGATTTTGTCACTAACGAGCCGGGTTTCGCCTTTCGGCATCTTCAAGCGTTCAAGTGCACGGATGAACATAAACTGACGCTTAGTAAATGAGTGTTTCGTGTTTATATAATAAATAAATGCATTACTGAGTCTAAAGCCACTGCTGGCGAAAAGGATAAGCTCATGGGAATTCCCAAAGATTTGAGTAGTGAGTGGTTTTAAGAATTATATTTATTTGTTTGTCGGAAAAGGTTTTATGACTATATTTATATAGGGTACAGAAGTGGCGACCCTGGCATATGCGATATTTCATTTAAAATCGGAAGGCGATACAACTGGGCCCTGTTTATTTCCAAAATTTCCTGGTAAAAGAGCTTATGGCCGTCCGTATTTGAGTGTAACATTTTTATCCCTTGTTCCTGATTAAGCACGTGTCCTTCCGAAATTAAGTGATTAGCAAAAGTAGACGTGTCTTTTTTCAATCTAAAGGCTGCCATATGCTCTGATAACCTGGTTTTCATTGTCCTTTGTGTTTTGCCGTATTGTTTTACTAAAAATCGTATTGTTTCAGTAGTTAAGTCAGTAGTTTCAGTTATACTGCTTTCTTTGGGGCGCATTTTATCTTTTGTAACATTCAAAAACAAAACAATTTCATTTATCGATTGAACGAATGACTCATTTCGTCTGACGTATTAAATTCGAACATTATTATTCTACGGTGTAAAATAAAAATTATAGCATCTAATTTTGATCGATTCAATAAAAGTATATAACATATTCAAATCATTGCAAAGCGTATTATTATATTCGGAAGGCGCCACACGCCGTTACTGCAACGTCGATCAACCCCGTGCCGTTGCCTCCTTAGCTGAGCGGCGTCGTAAAGTATTTGCTACAAAAACAAAATGGTGGCCATTGAGTACCGGAAGCCAACGCCAAGGTCACGTGGCTTCCTCCGTAATACCTGCAGCGACCTCGCAGCAGCGCTTAGCAGGCTCTGCAATGTCGCGATGTCTTTTGCAGAGGAGCGTCTCTGCAGCGCAGCTTTTCTGCAAACGTTAGATAAGCAACATTACGTATGCAGGCGTTGCAAGCTCTCTGTTGCAGTGGCGCTTTTAACAGAGAGGGTTGAAAAAATATATCATATTCGTAAAGCTATGACTATATCTTTAATTAATATAATTTTTAAGCACACAATTTTGAAATTTCTCCAATAATATTATTAAACTCAATTATATATAAAAACATTTAATTTTACTTAATTAAGCGCTAACTTAAACGTTCGTTAGAAAACATAAGCTTAATAATAAAGTTTTAAATTCACAAAACAAAAACTGATTATAAATTCAAAACTAGATTTGTTCTTCTTCACCGATTGGTTATGGTTATTATTTTTGCCAAACTTAATTGTCCACAAGTATTTAGTTGATTCTTATATATATATCTTTATATATTTTATGTTGAAAATTTTACCAATCAGCGGAACCGGTCATTGAAAATTCTTAAATTGTTATTATGTTTATGGATAATCATTTAAAGTGTTTTTATTCAAATACCCTGGTAGCCATAGTAGATTAATTAAGTACAAACGATGAAATTCTTTCCTTGGTTATCAATATCGACTGTGGAAAGAAAAAGGACGTAACCCACACATAGTAAATTTTACAGGAGGTACAAAAAACGTGTTTTGATGAATGTGGGCCACATGCAAATTACTAAATATACACATCCTTGAAGTGCACGGCGTTAAATAGGCTTAACCTAATATGAATTAAAGATTTATTATCTAAGAAAAACCTTTTTTTAGTCCTTTTTCTTGGTTTCAATTTTCACAAGCTCATCTTTTTTCAAACTTAAAAGCTAAATTTAGATACTAATTCGACATTTGCAGCTTACATCTTTTTGATAGAACGTGTATCAAGTTTGATACATAGTGATCATCGAAAAAAAAGCTGTTTTGAAAAAACTGTGGATTACGTCCTTTTTCCTTTCCACAGTCGATATCTTATTAGCTAATTCGGTTAATGAGGCTATTACTCACAATCCCGGCTCATTTCAAAATGGTTAAAAAGTTAAACTTGAAATTCATTTTGTAAAAAATTATACATTTTAATAGTATTTTTAGTTTTTCATTACCATGGAATGATATTTTGTATGTTACCAAGCCTGATTTGAGACTGCTTTCAAAAAATACTTTTGAAATGTATTTTAATTTACAAAATTACATTTATTGTTCGTGTTTCAAAATTTTTTAAATGAGCCGGATTTTCAAACAATAGCTTCAAATAAATTATAAATTTTCAATAGTGTATTTAAATGTTTAGCATATTAACTGTAGCTGCCTTGAAATGGATCATTTATTTTACTAGCATTATATATTTTTATTATTTATAGTAACTAAGTATTGATACATTCAGACACTCACTAAGCGAATTAGTTATGCACGTCACTGCAACTGAGGTCCTTTATTCACCTTTGCTCCAATAGCCAGCAACTACTGACGATGCGTGCAGATTGCGCGATGTAATCACATCCTTGCTCGAGCTAGAGATTGTATCAATACACACACGGATCTATGGATAAACTTAGCCCTACAACGATAACCAACGTAATATTCATGAAGTTTAATTTTATTTGCATATTTTTGTTTCTATAACTACTTCTGATACATACAAGCTTTAGTATAAATATATTCCTGAATATAATACATAATTAATAATTATATAATTAAAAAACCATAAAAACTACACTCAAGATGTATCTTATCCAACTGTAAGTATGATGACCACAATCATTCATTATTTACTTTAATTAAAAGACTTTAGGTTTAAAAGAGTTGTTTAATGTTGTCGATAGCATCAGGGGTGGGCTGGAGGGGGCTCGGAGGGGCTCGGGCGAGCCCCTTGTTAGATTTTACAACGGCCGGCGAGCCCCTTGTTAAATGAATATAATAAAATATTCTCAGATCAAATTAGTACATAACTGCAATTTCTGACATATACTATCTACGAAAGCTTCCATATTTACATATTGAGCCATTAATATTTATTATTTTATGGTAAACTGCATATTGTTGCATATTTGAAGTGTATTAAGTAACAATCGTAATGTGCAAATGACTGATAAATTACTTTGATATTAAGCGAGCCCCTTGTTAACGTATTGGCAGCCCACCGCTGGATAGCATCACATCATTCTTAGAATTGGTTGTAATGTAAATAATAAGATAATGCCGATTAAAGAGTCAAAATATTTTGAAATCCTTACAAAAAGTAGCCAAATCGATCAATGAATTGAATCTATTTACTATAATACAATAAATACTACACGACTACAATATAAAAAAAAATAACAATCGAATTGGTTTCATTCCAATCAGGTAAGAATTATGTATGATTCAAAGTCCACTTCTCTCAAATGTTCCTTTGTAGATTGGCCAGTGTATGTTTCTGCTGTTGCGTTAAAGCTGTCGCTGGGTTCTTTTTGCGCACTTGGCTTCATCGATTGACGCAATGTAGTACTGCAAAATCAATTATTTAGAGCAGCTTTACGAAATCAATTATTCAGAAGAAATCTGATACAATCGATTTTGTTTCGCATTTTGTAAAGTGCCGAATATTTTTTGTGTTGTTTTTTCCTAATTTGTGTTTTTTTGTTGAAAGTTTGTTTTCGGTGATTATTTATAGTTTTTTTTCCATAAATTATGGACGCTTAGTACACCAGGTATATATTTTTATTTTATTGTTTTCATTTTTACTTTTTTATAAAATATCTTTATGCATTTCTGTTATGTGGTGTTTGCATTAAAATATATTATATTTGTTGATACAAAGTTAATATGTACTGCAAGATTTTTCGTACAAATGTTGGTTGTCCTCCACGACATTCTATATTTTTATTTTGATTTGGTGAAATCATTACGAAGTGAATACCATCATGAAAAGTAAATATTTAATTAAATATAACTTTTTTTCAGGTAAAGTAAAGTATACTTACCATCCAATGAGGCCTGGTTGTTGGCTTATATTTCAATGAATCTGTCAATTAATACATTATTAACACTCTTAAATTTTCAAAATACATTTTCTTTAAAGGAACGTGAGTCAGATTTCTAAAGTCGTTAAAATATAGTTTTATATATTTTTTTGGATTCTGTAATATTAACCTCAAATTTTCATTGAACTGAATTTATATTTTTATGGCTTTTAAGGTATTTTTAATCCGCTTTGTTCCGGAAAAAAATATTTTTAAATATTTTCTTTGAGAATTTAATTTGTCTGTGCTAACATTTATACATTATATAAGATCACTTATAATAAATAGGAAATTTGTGATTTGTAATAAAAACTTGAATAAAATTACAATTCAATTGATTCAGTTTGATTCAGTTTCAAAATCAAATTTAAATTATTATTTAACTATCAAAAATAGCCAAATTAAAAGCATCTTGCTATAATCTGGCCAAGTTATCGAGAGCAAATCTTATCACAGGATTTAAATCAGCTGACTGAATATCATTCAGTTTTTTGTATGGAATATAAAAGTGTAATGCTTATGAAGTTGATGCTTAGTTTTTTTGGTTTTTTATAATTATTAAAGTTAACTCGCATTTATATAATATTTTGTTAAAATGGAGTCAAAAAAACGTTCGACTCTCTAGAAAAATAAGGTGAAACTGAATTGGCCGTCTTTGATACTGGGCGCCTTAGTTATGCAATGAGAAATACACCTACAAACTTACATCCAAATAACTAATCGTGTCTTAGCCCGATCTCAATATACATATTCTATTTTCCGAAAAAAAGAGTTATCAAGCAACTCAGTAACGAAAAATTCTCGTAAAAAGATTTCTGTTTAGATAAACTTCATAAAGAGTCAATATACTCTTTATTGGGAGCAGGCATCGTGAAAAAAAGTTAAATTTATGGAAAAGAGATCATATTATTTCATGTCCTTCAGATGAGGTGTTTTTTTTATATATAAAACTAATGCAACCTTTACTCCAAAGGTGAGTTAGAATCAAAGTTCTTCTAGTCTCCTTCAAAGACGGATATACAGTGGCTAAATAGTAATTAATTGAATCAATAGTTTTGTAACCTTTTTATTTTGCTTTCATTTAAGTATTCTTTTATGGAATTTCAAATTAATTAATGATATAAAACATACAGATTCATCAATCTATTACGAATATTTTAAATTCAAGGAACCTTCATAAATTATTCATCGAAATTATATTTTAATTTCATTATTTCAAAAAGTAAACGTGTTCTCGAAGGCTTCAGCTGTAACTGGGTATTAATTAATTTAACAGTAAAATTACGTTTTATTTAGGAAGCTTTTTGTATACCTTTGGGGGATGTTTGCTTTTTATTTTGGCCGTTTTAATTATTATTTATTCTCCCAATTTATTCATGGCGAAAAGGGGATTTACAAACCCTTTTATCAGCGCAGACAATATTCCGAAGAGTCTTTATTTACAGAGCCCATCACGGCCTAGTGTCCGAGTGTCTACCTACCCGCGGCAATCCATCAAGTACCCAAACAACCCACGATGTCATCTGTCAAGGCTTTCAATTACTTTGCGTTAATGAATTTCACGTCAAATCCTTTTCAATTTTTATTTCTGAAATTTTCACCTCGTTCGCTCATTGTTTTATTTTTTTTCTATATTTTTTATGAGAAATACACCCTCTTATACGACGACCAATCACGCGCGTGTATTCAAGTAGTTCTCCCCCCCCCCCTCGCGACAACGAAGTAGTCAATTGGAGCTATTCATAATTTTATATATAAGCGATTTTATCTTGCCAAGTGGATGATTGTTTGAAATAGTATTTATTTACTTGATAAAATTCCACTTAAATATCATATATGTATGTACCTAATAAAATGACAATTAAAAAAAAACCATTTAAGTCGAAACAGTACGACAATGTAAATCCAAAAAAAAAAAAAAATCAACATACTTAAACATACCGTTTATATTTCAATAGTTGTAGATAAAACACTGCAGTTTTAGTAAGGGTAGTCAGAAAGGTAATATTTTCAACCGCCACAGTTTATGTTAATAATAGTAAAAAATATAATATAAAAAGATTGCCTCGTGCAAAAGTCCTGGTTGCTTAAAAAACCTTTCCTAAACAATTTTATAAAGCTTTTTTAATCCAGTTATAGGAATGTGTAGAAACTTTATTTCAATGATTAAATCAGTAAAATTCGTATACTTCTAAAATATTCTTAAAATTTAGTAATCAAAGTTAATTTTTTTAAAAAAGAGTCTTTTCCAGAATAATTGTGCACCATAAATGACTTTTCACTAAAACTGGCATCAACAGTTTTGAACATCTATTGTTCTCATTTTTGAGAAAGAACCTGCAAATCATTATCAAATTTATTATATTCTAACATTCTAGGAATATTTTTAAAACAAAAAATATATTATGAGAATAATTCACATTATTTTCTCTCTCTCTTCTTCCTGACACAGAATGAAAACAATTTAAACTTGATGCCATTCTTTACTGCCACTAGTTAGTTTTGACTTTTAAATTAAAATAAAATGTGATTTCTATAGATTTAACATAAAGCACACCGAAAAACAATTTATCGCTGAAAATATACTCTAAAACATTATTTTCATTTTGCCTAATCCCTTCATATGATTACAAATCTTTCCAAATCCGATTAAAATTTCATATTTACAGAGAGAATAAGTAATGCCTACTACAGAAGATTTAAAATTTCAGTTTTCCTGGTTTGACTTTGTAAAAACATTTTAATTTTCTTTGTATACAACCAAAATCAACTCGTAACGTGTAGATACAAAAACTTTATGGATACATCTATTGGAATATTTATGTTTTTTTTCCTGTCACATGTGTTACTATTCTAAATGTTAAAATATTTAGTCATGACGTATTTTAACATTGATCTGTCATTGAATTGGATACTGATGAATAAAAGGATCAAAATTTTTATGTGGTGACAGCACCAAAATTCTTGACAATAATTATCAAACATTTATTTATTTCCTTGTATTGTTTAGTTATGAATTTGCACTATTAAGCGGAGAAGTATCATATATATACTCAATCGAAAAGCTTGATATGTCTGAATTTGGTATTTTTTTTTTGATAACACAAGACATATAAAAAGACTTTATATACTACAAGTAATTTTATTACTTTTTGAATCTGTAGGATATCAATTGAATAACTTTTCAAAGTATAAGTATTGACACTTCAATATAATATTCGCTTATTTGACCCTTTATAGAATTTAACTAGTAGGGTATGTAAACCTTGTAGGGTGTTCACCGTCAATACTTGGTGGAAAGGCATTATATTAATAAAAACACAATATTCATTTGTACTTCATTCCACTTTATTTAATAGGTCATTGTCAGTTGACAATGCTGGCAATGAGCGAAACCGGTCCTGACCTTTTAAATAAAGTGGAATGAAGTACAAAAGAATATTGTATTTTTTATTAATAAAAAAACCTTTATTAAGAACACCTTTTTATTTAAATAGTCATATCCAAGTTCAATCATACCATCCTTCCAAATCTACAACAAACAAAGATTGAGTGATCGAATAACAAACATTTGTCGTCATATCATTAGTAATAGGCATTGTTAACTGTTTTTATCATTTATCAACTTTCTTCAGTCGTAGTGGAAGGGAAAAATTACTTATATAGTTCTTAGCATCAATTATGAATAAAAAAATCTGAAAAATGAATGCAGTGGATGCAGTCAGAGAAAGTATAATAGGAAAGGTGAATTAAAAAACGGTTCGTGAATAGCTTCCAACGCTTCATTTTATTTATCTTCGAAAGGGAGCGAGAAGAAATGAAAAATTTGCCGAAAATTCATTTAATAAGCAATTTTTAAAATAGTAATTTATTGGAGATTGTCTCTTGATTCAATACAATAAAAAAACTTGTAGAATTACCACTTCTCACTTGTTTAATTGAATTAAAAAATTAAGCAATAGCATAGAGTATAAAAATGTATAATTTTCTGTCAAACCATGATGCTTAATTTTAAGAGTGGTTTTTGTTTTACATGAAAAAAAATGGCGCACATTAGGTACAAATAAATTGCCATCACGTACACGTGGTAGATAACGCTACAGAAGGGTAGTTCGCATCAGCATTCGGCCACATTTCGTGCGGCATATAAAAGTGCAAATGGGTAGGCGCAGGCTGTACGCTCGCCCCGCGCTTCGCACAATGGCCTTTTGTTCGTGGCTCCCGTGAAAGATGGAGGCTTTGGGGGTGCGGCCAAAGGGGCTGTGGAAAATTTTATGACTGGAAAAATGCGTTTGTTAAAATTTCACTTCGAGTAAGTTGAAGATTATATACATTAATAAACTTATTAATACAGATTTATATGAATAATCTGATACTCCAACTCTGTGATTACTCTCAAAACGAAAAATTCCATTTTTTTTATTTTATTTAACATTTTTGCTTCTCAAAAACCAACGATGATATAAATATTTTTCGTGTCTCAGTGCAAACACGATTCAGTTCACCCGCTGTGGTCTAGTTCAGTGCTTTCCAACCATTTTCATGCCACGGACCCCTAAATCTGAAAACAATAATCTGCTGACCCCCGACAACTTTTTATTTGACATGTTCATATTTTATCACAAAGCATGTTTAAAGGATGAAAAATTTTGCGGACCCCCGGTTGGGAAAGACTGGTCTAGTTGTTTAGAGCTTTCTCTACTGATCAGTCGGGTTTGAGTTCCAATCCCGGTAAAATAAAGATAAAATTAGATTGTTTCCAATTGAAATTTGAGACATAAGAGATGAATGTTTGTGATGGCATATGTGAGTGACTTATTTTTTTTTCATCCAGCTTATCTCGCATGAAATTTCTGCATCAAAATATTTTGCACAATCGGCATAAGCTGGAATACCAATTGTGTGTCATATATTTTTAGATGGTAATGTTTTTGTGCTCAGAATGTAGACTTAATTTTAAAGAATATTAAGATACATGCTTTACATATCGTCTTGGTTTACTTGAATTAAACAGTAATTTTTGACTTAAATGATATTACGTTTGGATGTCATTAAAACAGTAGATTTTTCAAAATAAGCAAACACAGTTTTTACCATGTTACTTGATAAACTTTAAACATAAGTTTTCTTCATTTCCCATCAGTCTTAAAATATAGACATATATAGACAGAACACAATACCAATTTACTCAAACAGCTAAAATACAACACCTAAAAGTTCTAGTATTTAATTTATGTAAAAACATTTAAAGTTCTAGTATTTAAGGAAAGCTGTCAATTATATTATATTTGAGGTATGTGCTTCCTTAAAATTTAATCTTTAATCAATTATAACAGATTGTTGAGCAATTTCCTCTTTAATGAGAATTTTATTTTTAAAGTTTTACAAATAATATGTGTATTTACACAAGTATTTGTATTTTACAATACGTAGGGAAAGAAATAAGGATTCATTTTACTCTCGTGTCGATGAAAAGCTTAAGTGAGTGAAATGACTGAGGGTGGGGAGTAATAGGCAGGTGGTAGGGCGCAGGTTCTTCTCCAGAGCGATTAAAGGCTCTTTCTATGAGAATTGTGATTCGACGCCAGATTTGCGACGCTCTCTCGTAATTCTGCATACATACATAAGTTCCATAAAATAAACTCTGGGGGGAAATTCACATTGCTTTAAGAACTAAACATGTCCGCTCTTTATGTGAAGCATATAAACTACTTATAGAGCGCGTTTCAACGAAAAAATCTATTGTTTATTACTCAGTTGCTCGAAGTTTCATTTTTTAAAGAGAAAAGTAAGGATTTAAGAATAAGGTTGGGATAGAACTAGCGGGTAGCTAATTTTTCTCGCTACATCCCGTAAACCGATTATAAAATCAGTTTTTAAATTTATTAAAATTGTCCGTACTGATACCACATACCCAGGGATAGGTTGGAGGGAGGTCGGGAGGCTCGCGCGAGCCCCTTGTTAAATTTTGGCGCGGCCGGCGAGCCCTCTTAGGATTCGTCTTAGATTAAATCATCACATAACTGCAATTTCTGTAGATGGATAAATTTTGAAAATTAGTTGTCGTTTCATTTTTTCATTCAGCGTTGTGGGCGTCCGTGAGTCCCAGTACGAAAAACATTTTTTCGATCGATCTATCTACTTTATGTTTGAAGGAATGGGTGTTTGTGATGTCTTAAGATTGCCTCCCACTCTTCCGATTCTTCAATTCAACTGGGCGCTACTATTAGTTAACCACTAGTCCTGTCTTGTGCTTATGATTTTATCCCTACTACTCTCTTTGGAAAAGAGAGGTAGAGTGACTAACTAACAATCAGTTCTCGTAGAAAAATAACTTTCGTTGAAAGAAAGTTAACCTTTATTAGGAGGCCATATACTCGACATAGGGAGCGGACAAGGATAAAAAAAAAATGGATAGCATTTACCGAGACCCTTGTTAAGATATTGGCAGCCCACCGCTGCACATACCCGACGAAATATTATTCACTCTTAAACGTAGAAATTGGTACCAACCACAATATACTCATTATTTTTTTACCCAAAGGTAAGGTGAAATTTTTCTTCTGTAACTTCCCACTTTTAGAAAACACAGACTAAAAAGGGTTATTCACTAATAATAATTGTTTTTTTGTTGCTAATTTTTATTTTAATTCTCAAAAAGAAGAGTCTAACGGCTGATTATTACTTTTTCTTAATATTTTGTGTTGAAGCGCAACATTTGTTTGTGTTAACAATCAGTGAGGAAATACTACGAAAAATCATATTTCAATATATGTTTGAGATTATTAAGCTTTATATATGTAAGGTAGTGAAAACCTTAGCTAGGACATAAACAATAATAAATCGTATGCATCACATACCTTTTTTATTTTATTCACTTCAAACATATTTATTGAATATAATTAAAGTTTTTTTTGGTTTTAAATGTAATTTCAAGATCAACATTTATGCTCAAAATTGTACTACAAAAAAAAACAGTAAATGAAAAGTCGATTATTTCAGCTTAAACGTATCGCATTGATAATGGTTAACTATCCTTTATTTGCATAGATGTACTTAAAATAAATTCATTAAATAGCAATTACTTTTATTTATTGTGTAGTAGACGAAATTCAAAAGCATCTATATTTCGTACTATTGGTGTGACACCACATTAAAACTAATTATTCAACCTTCATCAAAAATATATAATTTTAGCGATTGTTGAACTCTGAAATGTGTTCTCAACTTTCATTACAGACTTGATTTGATGTAAGAATTTATCATATGTATTAACTTTATGCTATAGATAGGACTTTTTACAATTTTAATTTGTCGTGTTCTATGGTGCAGTGGTTAGCTACGTTGGCTTCCGTCCTGGATCTCACGGGCTTGAGTCCCAGTATGAACAGCATTTTTTCGGTTGACTTATCGATTTCTGTTTGATGGCATAGGTGTTTTTAACGTCTAAAATGTCCTAGCTTTCCACCCTTTCCGATCATTTAATAACTGGGCATAGCGAGAACGATTAGTTAACCACTGGTTATGTTCTAGCCTTATCCTTCTTTCCCTACTACTATTTCCTTTGAAAAAAAGAGAAGTTGAAGACTGACTAACAAACAGGTCTCGTAGAAAACTTTTGTTGAGTCACTTCCATTAAAGGACATATGCTCCACATTGGAAGCGGACATGGATACAAAATATATACAATTCAACATAGTTTCTCACTATTTCAAATTATGCTAAAAATATATGATGTAATTTTCTTACAATCTTATTTAAACAAATATTGTATAATAACGATGACTTTCGTTTTTTTTTTGTTTAATTATTATTTTTTTAAATCTTTTGAGTAAGGGTTTCGTCATGTGTTATTTACAGTTTTCCCCATTTTTTATTACTTATCATTCCCTCACGTGTTGACATATTTCCATTTTTCTCTAAATTATTATTCTAAAAAATGGGTAAAAAGGGTTTTCGAATCTGAATAATGTCACTCCAAAATTATTACGTACTGAAATAGTATGCAACCGTACAAATCACACACTCACCTATGTATCATATCATGCATACAATAACTAGTCCCTCTGTATGTGTAGTACGTAAGTATATATTCAAACAAAGCGCCATTTTAAAACAAGCAACCGTGCGTATGGGAAACAAAATTTATGAGTTTTGTTTCTTTTTGACAGGTGGAACAACGATAGGCTTTTTCATTAAAAAGATGACAAAAATAAACTACTTAGTAAGGACATTGTCCTGTCAACAGGAATCACTTAAATATTCAAGATCGTATGCCGTCGCGACATGGCAGTCCATCCCGGTAAAACAATACGCTCGAAAATTGTTACACAAATAGACATTTTTGGTACAAACGTGTTTGTTTATAGTTTTGACAAAAAAATATTTCGACAAATGTACTCGGTTCGTTGAAAAGAAGCGCGATCCAATGGACAGGGCTTACTATGCGGTTATCTACTTACATTTAAAAAATATTACTTATTTTTTTTAAAAACGTATTACATTTTTCAATACTTTAATGAAGGGTTTCCCAAACTCATTGCGCAATGAAACACTTCGCAAATCTGAAAATGCTAATGGAACACAGCTTTGTTTTAGGTTGGGTAATTCATAATTATTCATATAAATTATCTTCTTAATATAAAATTTAAAATATCTGAGATTATTCCACGTATTGTGCTACTAATTGTGAAACGTGTTTCGCCTCTCAGAGGCATCCTCAGACAACCTTACTTTCAGAATGCTTGTATACGGATTAAGTAATCTAAGTTATTTTAAATTTTATATTAAAATGAACTTTCACAAAGTTACAGTCGTATCCATCGAAAAAATCACTTAATATTTATTGATTATTATTCTTAACATACTACATCAAAAACAATTTTGAGTAAATTAGTTAAACAACAATATTGAGTAAACATAGCTCGTAGTGATTCAACATCTCCACCTGGACATATAGATATTTGACGTTTTAAACATCATTGAAGATTTACCATCACTTGGTTTTTAATATGAAGTAGAAGATGTTTACATGCGAAGCAGATTAATATTACTATTTAAAAAATTTGCGGAACACCTATTAAGTCCCACGGAACATATTTCGGGAAGCCCTGATTTAATGCATGGGTGAGTAATGCAATTACTATATGTATAGCATTTAGATAATTGCAGGTATTTGGTGTAAAGTGTGTAATCATTCTAATTTATTGCAACAAAGTTTAGAAGTTGATAAAAAAAATATTAAAATATTTGCCAACCATTTGATTTCGGAGAACCATTCGTTAAACGCAGGTGAAGGGATTAAAATGCTACACCCAAACACGCATGGTTATAAATTATTTTTCCATGAAATCCCATTCCCATGGGTTAATCCATTTTGCCAGCGATGGCTTTAAACTTAGTGATAAATTTATTTCTTATATTATATAAACACGATACATTTATTTACTAAACGTCAGTTCAAGTTCATCCGTGCACTTGAACGCCTGAAGACGTCGTAAGGCAAAATCCGGGTATTTAGTAACAAAATTTATGTGAATGTACATAAGTTGAACGATTCAAATGTATGCAATATGTACGGGTTGTTTTTATGATTGATTAAAAACAGCGGTGGGCTGCCAATATCTTAACAAGGGGCTCGGTAAATGTTATCCATTTTTTGTCCGCTCCCAATGTCAAGCATATAGCCTCCTAATTAAGGTATTTCACCAAAAGTTATTTTTTTACGAGAACTGCTTGTTACTTAGTCGCTTAACCTCTCTTTTTCATAGAGAGTAGTAGGGGTAGAATGATACGGATAAGACAGGAATAGTGATTAAGTAATAGTAGCACCCTGTTGAATTGAAGGATCGTAAGAGTGGGAGACAATTTTAAGACATTACAAACACTTATGCCTTCGAACAGAAAATAGATAAATATATAAAAAAAATGCTGTTTCGTACTGGTTCAACACCGAAGCCTACAACGCTCAATGAAAAAATGAAGGGACAAATTATTTTCAAATTTAAACATCTACAGAAATTGCAGTTATGTAATGATTCGATCCAATACGAATGATTTTCTTATCTTAACAAGGGGCTCGCCGGCCTCGCCGAAATTTAACAAGGGGCTCGCGCGAGCCCCCCTCGAGCCCCCTCCAGCCCATCCCTGATTAAAAACATATGCTTTTATTATATTCCTCAATTTTATATCTACCCAATATAAAGTTAATTCTTTTGTTTAAATAATAATAATTGGGTATAAATGGCTCTCACAAATTACTGTACAATAATTCTGGGAACGGAGTTGCACCAGCAATCATCTCTAGCTGTATCCTTGTAAACAGAGCGGAATGCGGCAGCTGGTGAGTGGAGTGTTTCACTGGTTGTTTTATTTATGTTTTTAGGAGGAAAATAAAAAGCGTTGTCGTGTCGAGTAAAGAGGCAGCTTTGCGTTTCAAATCACTGTATCACATAATGTGCGTATTATAATAGATACACTTAGCAGCTTACTCGTCGGACTTCATAAACGTTTGTCGAGTGAAAAATTAAAAGCGGATTAAATAATTACCTGCTGTTATATTTCGCGATAACTTTCACGAACAAACACGACATTGGATTGTCGAAAAAAAAGAGAATTCACTCGCATTTTTAATTCCATTTTTTTGACGCGACTGGATTTGAATTTTTAGTAAAAAATTATTACCCTTCTAAAATTTTTGCAATTGTACAGAATGTGTTTTACAAAAATAAACCCGTATAATGCGTTTATAATAGATTAATTTTGCTACCTGCTCGTCGATTAATACTTAATGTCTTAGATATGAGTCATCTGATGCAATAAGCCTCCGATGAGAGAGTCGGACTAAAATTTAATTTTCAGCATTAAAAAGATGACGGTACGGAGAGAGTAGGGGACTGCTTTGCAAAATATTTTTGTAAAAATACGACGTAAAACATTTTTAAATGTACTGAAAAAGACACAACAAATTATCAGGTGTTATTCCATTGAATTAATTAATCATAAAAATTCTTTACATTATGACTTTAAGTAACATTTTGAGTAATAAATTAATTATCTTTTAATAAGATTGAAAATTTGAGTACAAAAATATTAATTAATTATGTTACATAGTCTAATCGTGTCTTAATGCCATACCGGATGTTCGCTTCTTTTTGAACAACCCAAAATTGCTTTAAAATACTTTTAAGCCCAAAAAATATTGCATTTCTTACTTGGCATCTAAATCAATCAAAATAAATATTGCACATGCAATACATACAGAGAAAAGAGAAATTAAAAAACCAATAAACTATTTTTTTATTATTATAAAATAAAAGGATAAAAAACTAGTAATGGATATTTTTTTAACAAGAATGTGTTGTACATTTTATTTTAAATATGTTGTGAAACGTAGTTTAAATTATAGATTGGAAAAATTGCCGGTTCAACATTTAGAGACATCAACGCGCGGTGAATGGGCAATAAAGAAAACCCGTAGTATATTCAAATTACAGCATTGAGTATATTATTATAAAAAAAATTGCAGAATTGATTTTCAATGATTTATTATTAAATAAGAAAATTATGCGTTATTCAGATTTATTTTGAATTATTTTACTAAAATAACAGGGTGCAGCGAAATCGATTAGTTAACCACTAGTCTTGTACTAATCCTATTCATCTATCCCTACTTTCTTCGAAAAAATACATTGAGCAACTGATTAACAAGCGGTTGTCGAACAAAAAATTCTTTCAAGATATATCCATTAAGAGGCAATATGTCGCACATTGGAAGCCGTCATGGATTACAAAAAAAGTTTAAAATGATAGCAATGTCCGAAACCGGTCGGAAATAATTGTGGAATACTTAAAAAACGTGTTTCATTATGTTTTTTTTTTTTTTCTTTTAAGTATTGAATATAATAACCTTAAAAGTGATAAGTGCATTACTATTGATGTGTAGAAATTTTTGAATATTGTTGAATATGTAGGTTAACAAAATACCTTGTATTATTATATTTTATCACAGTCATATTTTGTGAATTATGTAGATATAATCTTTTAATATTTTGAATAGTAAAATTGTTTTTTTTTGATATTGAAAATTATATCAATAAGCGTTGACTAATTGATAATTTCCAACGGAATATAAAAAGAATTTGAATTATTTCCATACATAGAAATTTGAATAACCAAAAGTAACAATTGCGTGTCTGCTATAAAAGGCTCTTTTGATAATTTAAGGTATGACAAGTAAAAAATAATGAAAAGTATTTTGTGTGTTTTTATTGTTTCTTTTATGATTATTTTCTTTGACCGCAAATTTTATCGCTTAAATTTTGTTACACTTTTATTGTGTTTGTACAATAAAAGGTTCTCGCTTTAATTTAACATTATTTTTTATTTTATGCTTTGTTAAATGAATATATAGACTAGCAACCAGTGTCGTACGAATAACACATTAAAAGTGTTAAAATAGGGTTTCACATAATTAAAAAATACATTTTTTTAAATATATATACAGGAGAACCTCGTCTTTCGCACATTCGTCTTTCGCACAATTCGCTATTTCGCACATTATTGAAAAAAAAAAATTTTTTTTTATAATGCAAAAATGTTTTGTTTCCGTGCAGTAATTTCCCTGTCTTACAACGAAACGCATATGAGCTAAGTTAGTACTATCAAAAGTGTTACGTACTGTTCGCACATATGCATTGACACACGAGCGCGAGCGCGAGCGGGTCCGAATGCATCCGAACGCATCCGAACACTTCCGCCTAATTTTAACAGGTTTAGTCTTGCGTCAGTGCACGTACAGGTGCATTGTTCCGCGAGCTTTGTCACAAATATTTCGTACCCACTTTAACATGAATGGGAAACGAAAAAACAGTGAAGTAGATATGGCAAAAAACAAATTAAGAACCCATAAACTTCATACAATTGAAACGAAGATGGCTATAATAAAACGATCTGGAATGGAGAGTCTTATGCTTCAATTGGTCGTTCGTATGATATGAACAGGTCTACGAGATGTTCGATATTAAAAAATAAAGATAAAATCAAGGAATATGTAAAATCTTGTGGAAATGTATTATCAAAAGTTCTTTCCAAAAGGCACGGCATAGTGTTGGATGAAATGGAGAAATCTTTGTCGTATTGGATTAGTGACCAAAATCAAAAAGACGTACCTCTGAATACTTCGATGATTCAAGCTAAAGCTCTTAGTTTGCATAAGGATTGGAAGGCTAGACTAAAAGATGATTCTCACACGGTGTTTCATGCAAGTAACGGCTGGTTTTCAAATTTTAAAACAAGGTATTCTTTACACAATGTTAAATTCACTGGAGAATCAGCTGATGCGGATAAAGATGCTGCAAAAGACTTTATTTCCTCATTGTCTAAAATTATTGAAGATGGAGAATATACCTCTGGTCAAATATTCAATGTAGATGAGACAGGTTTATTTTGGAAGAAGATGCCTAATCGTACATTCTTATCAAAGGACGAATCAGTTGCTCCTGGTCATAAACCTTCTAAAAACCGATTGACATTGCTTCTTGGTGGAAATTTAGCTGGTGATTTAAAATTGAAGCCAATGTTAGTTTATCAAGCAGAAAATCCTAGAGCATTGAAAGGGAAAGATAAAAAATTGCTTCCAGTCATTTGGAAATCCAATAAAAAGGCCTGGACTACAGCTTTATTAATTAAAGATTGGTTCACTTCACATTTCGTACCAGCAGTAAAACATTATTGTGAAATTAATAATTTACCATTTAAAATATTATTACTCTTAGATAATGCTCCAGGACACCCAAAATCTCTACAAAATTTATACTCAGAAATCAATGTTGTGTTTCTTCTCCCCAATACTACGTGTCTCATACAACCCATGGACCAAACGGTGATAGCTACGTTTAAACGATTTTTATTTAGTATGCACTTTAAAGTACAATTTTTGGTGGTTTTTTTACTTCCCTCGGCTTTCGAACATTTTGACTTTCGCACAAAGCCCAGGAACCAATTAGGTGCGAAAGTCGAGGTTCTCCTGTATATAGTTTTTTGGTATTTATATATCTTATGATTATATATGAAAAAAACTTTTTGTGTGTAAATAAATAAGCGTATGTACTTATTTACACCAATAAATAAGGAAAAGATTGTTTCACATAACCGCAAAAATGGTAGTAGTTTTTGTATCTAAACGTTTATAATATTTTTGAGAATTCAACGCTGTTCTTGGGAAGTAAACTAAACTATATACTAATGAATTTTTTTTTCAATATGGCGGTTCAAAGCTTCTTCTTGAAATTTGTGTTACACAATATAACTGGAAAGAGTACACGCTACTTCGATATCATAATTTTGGCTAAAATTTAAAATGTGCTGTTTACTTCCCAGAACGGTTATATTGAATTAAAATTGATAACTTTTTTATTGCACAAGATGTGTAACTATTTTTTTTCTCCTCTTTAGAAAGCATCGTAAGACTAAAAAACTGTGTGAAAAGTAATTAATGTCGATTTATTTGGTTTTGATATTGACGGATTCAAATCTCAATATGGACGGGTTCATTTTTAATCGATTTATAGACTGCGCTTAAAACTATGTACATCTGTATGTTATGGTTTAATTTCTTCCACATCCTGTTTAATTAAAAGCGGGGCGATGTGTGAACTACCTGTTCTGTTCTAGGGTTTGTGCATTTCTATCTAAGAAGAGATATCAAATAACTGAGTGACAAGAAGTTCTCGCAGGGCAACGTCTGTTGATATGGTCTACATTAGATTTTATATGCTACACATTGTGTGAGGAAGTAGTCACAACAATATATCAGTCCACAATTCAAATTCACTAAAGAAAGCATTTAGCAGTTAATTTGATGATGATTATTTGACCTTTTTGCAAATTAAAAAAAAAATCACTTAAAAGAACTCCGTGAGAATTAAAAAAAACAATCGAGACCTCTCGTATATGACAGCACAACACCCATGTCTACGATATAAAATGGAGATCTAGTCAAATATCTTTGATAATAATTAAAAGATAAACTTGAAAAGCACTAGGTGGAGCGGTCACTGCTTGGAAGCTCATCGGCTTCCAACGCTCTTTTGATGATAATGATGACAGACTTTTTAAAAATATTTATTATAGTAAAAATAGAAGATAACATATGTTTAAATAAAAAAAAAAGATTTCGCTGTCTCTGAGAGTAATAAATGTTGTCGTACTTAATTCATGAGAAAAAACTTTAGCTTTTAATTTTTTATCAATTCTAAAAAAATATATATGTCTTAACATACAAATTGTTTAAATCATTAACACGGTTTTCACGGAAGTTTTTTAAGGACGCCACTGTAATAAACAAAAGGCGTCCTCCGTTTCCTATAATTCGCAAAAATAAAAACGCGCAAACACTGCGTACTTTACAAAATTTCCATATCAAAGCGCCAGCGAACGCTTTTTAGTCTTGGTCCAGAAATTACCGTGATAATATCTTTTAAATTTCCCTTTGGCGGCGAACGGATGTTGTTTGCAGAGGACATTTTCAGCGCCCCCACAGCCGAGGTCCGAAAACACCCGGTTAATATAATGAAGACAATCCTTTATCCTTAAAACCAAATACCAAATATCCCATCTAAATGTAAATTTTCAATTTATTTTTCGTAGGCGCTAAGCCAAGTGCCGCTGAAAAAACAGCCTCCGCTGTAACGCCGTATGTGTTTTGTAACTTGCTCACTTATTATTATAGGCTTTTGTAATTCCAAACATTGTATTTTTTGTCTGTTATGAACCGTCAGCCAAAATTAGTGCGCTTTTTAATTAGGGGTAGGGGTATACTTATAGCCCCGGGATAAAAATTTCGTGGTGAATCTAACGTATGAATAATATCTACATTTAAAAATATTTTTTTTTATTTTTTTTAAACTATAAGTACATGGATTCATTATCCAAACAACACTCTTGCCAACAACTAAAATATACGACGAACACTCAAATATTTAATACTTTCCTAAAGTGCAACACCGTAAGTGACGTCTGGTGTAACCAACTTATTATAATTTAAGATTTCGACTGAAGGTGCTTGGTGGAATTTCAATGTTAAATTTGAATCGTTCAAACTATGTACATTCTCACAAATTTTTTCACTAACGATCCGGGTTTCGCCTTTCGACATCTTCAGGCGTTCACGTGCACGGATGAACTTGAACTGACGCTTAGTAAATGAATGCATCGCCTTCCGATTTTAAATGAAATATTACATATGCCGTGGTTGCCACTTCTGTACCCTATATAAATATAGTCATAAAACCTTTTCCGACAAACAAATAAATATAATTCTTAAAACTACTCACTACTCAAATCTTTGGGCATTCCCATGAGCTTATCCGTTTCACCAGCAATGGCTTTAAACTCAATGATACATTTATTTATTATATAAACACGAAAAATTCATTTACTAAGCGTCAGTTCAAGTTCATCCGTGCACTTGAACGCCTGAAGATGCCGAATGGTGAAACCCGGGTCGTTAGTGACAAAATTTATGAGAATGTACATAATTTGAACGATTCAAATTCAACTTATTATAGTTTCATTCTCGTTTTGATTTATCCTATTAAGAGTCATTGAAATCTTACTTAAGAGGTCTTTCACAACATTTATGAATAGTTTCTCCTTTCTAAAATAATGGAACAATCGTTTTTTTTAATATTGTCAAAAGAGAGTTGCGTTTAATATTTTTCCGCACAAAAGACGTTAATGAATGAAAATTAGATATGAGATAATCTATTTTATTTTTTACTAAACATATTTTATCGTTACGTCAAATTTTAATATAAACATATTATTATGATATACTGACTTTTTTGAAGAACCTATGAGATTGGTCCTAACCTTTTTGATTTATATCATTTAAGTAGCTTTAGCATATAAGTAACTAACTATATTGTGGGAACATACTCAATGTGAGTCTTATTAAGCGTAAGAGTACTATATTCCTTATAAAATTTGTCACTAACGATCTGGCTTTTTCCTTTCAACATTTTCAGGCATTTATTAAGTGCAAGGATGAACTTGGTAAAAAAAACTATTATCAAGAAGTTAAAAGCTATTAATGGTAATCTGGATTTATTATACTAATAGTTTGATTTAATGATGTTCAATAAATTGGAAAAGTAATCTTAAATACAAATATATTTTCTATAGATCTAAGAAATCATTTTTACAATATTGCGTAGTTCGAGTCTCACTTTGAAAATACAAGAATAAAGTGATATTTGTTTGTAACTGTTATGTTAAAAGTTTTATATTTTACCTAAAAAGTTTTTAAAAAAATGAATGTTAATCAGTATTATTGATATGCCATATAATTTAATCCCATTTAACGGCCAGATTTATAATTAAAACAATAGTATTTTATAATAATTCATCATTAAAAAGATGTCTTTATTTTGTTTCAGATTCTCAACAGCCTGTGACGTATCGATTTGAAACGGTAAGAAGATTAAATATGCATAAAAGGCACACATTCATTTTAATGTAACGTAAAAGCATTTTTCAATTCATTTTTACGATGAATTATATGATTACGATTGAGTGTTAGTTATATATAATGTGATAAAAATCACACTGCTCAAATTAATTAAATAAACAACATATTCCCGGAATTAGCTTAGTTATAATGTTAATAGTTCTCATAATTTAGCATAATTATTGCATGTGTAATTTAGCCCTTTTTTATTCAACAGCACAATTCAATCATTTCAATTACGTTTTTTTATTTTTAATGAATTGTGTTTTACGGTCAATAAAAACAACATTCATAACAAATAATAAATACTATATTGATTAATTCATAGTCGACATGGCTTATTGTGCTCTTTATTGTGCATATTTGTGTAAGCTTTACTAACATTCTAACAAATAATTTTTCATAAAATATTACATGAAATCCGGAAATCATCTCACGAAGCTTCCCTTAAAATTTTCATTGTGAATAGGGGTAGGGTTTTCAGTTGTATGAAAAATATTTCACTGCCTTATTTACACGTCTGGAATGTTTTATTACAAAGACGGGCAGTCGGGCGGAGAATCTGTTGTATCATTACGTTTTTGTAATAAAAACAGGACGCCGGTTAATATATCATACAACTTTGTTAAACTTATTAATGTGGAAACGCGCATTAAGGCAGTGAAACAAAAAAAACCCTATTTTTGCAAGGCGGGCGAGCGAACCTTTTTTTTTAATTCGGCGAGATTAACAAGGCACAACATTTGCCTTTATCCTATCCCAGCGCGTCTGCTGAAATACGATAGTAGGCAGGAAAAAAATCATATCGCACTTTTGTTAAGTCTGCAATGTTGTAACCAACAGATATGGCTAGTACACTCTTATGTAATGGAAATAATCTAGAGCTGTCTCTAAGAGCACTGAATTATGATAGTTAAACAAAAAAGATAACTAATCAAAAAATACAGAAAAAAGCATTAACATTAATAATTTCGCCAGCATTGAGATACTTTGATAATCCATTACGTGGTTAACATAATATTCTTTAAAAAATACATATTTTGATAAATTTTGTTTTCGTTATTTGAAAAAAAGTATGGCGTATAGCTTGACGTGAAAATTAAGCAACTTTCTAAGAATCAGTTCTCTTAACAATGTTTGAAATAGTGCACTACGAGATCATAATTCATTTTCCTAATAAATATTTGAGCCGTAACATAGCATATTAAAAAAATATTCTGTTTTATTTCAATTGAATGGTTTGTAGTTATTTTAAAGAAAAACACTTGATGTAATTACAAAGAAACAATATATGAATAGTTTAATGGCAGACTAATACAGACAATCATTTTTGTTTCGTTAACAATCGTTTCCCGACATCATCGTCACCGTTTGAAATATTGCCACAATTCGTAGAACATAACACTTGCATGAATAAAATCACTTAACTGAATTATTTACTGTTATTTTTATTAAATAAACGCGTGCAAATAGTTATCAAAAAGGAATTTTAACTAACATTATCTATCCACTTTTTTATATTAATATCTTTCCTGATGTTTATTGTGAAAGAGCCTGTGAAATGTTTTCTTAGCATTAAGTTTGCTTACGTTGGTAATAAATATTAGTGAGTTATATTAACCACCCATTTAATATACGCACATATTTATTTTTTCTCATAGATCAACTTTTTTGTGCAGCTCTATTATTTTCTCTCCATCGTGGACGGATAAAAAAATGATATCGCACTTTTGTTAAGTCCGAAATGTTGTAACGGAGGCCATAACGAAAATTATTAAAAACGGAAAACGGTAACGTTGCGGCCCTTTTATTTATTTCGTTCCATTTCCGAACAACCGCAGGAGCCCAAACAAAGGAATGCTGTTATTCTTATTTCCCGCTTTTTCTCTTTTTTTGAATGTGAAAAATTTCAAAGCTTGATTCATTCTAGAACGCAACATTCTTTGGCCCTTTTTGTTCAATTTTTGTTTTGTTCTAGATTTTTTGCGTTACTTTGTTTTACGCCACACGACACACACAACGTTATTTCCATATGAAAGGATGACTTATGATAAATTGTAACGAAATTATTATGTTTTTTTTTTTGTTTTAAATTCGCACAAAAAGTAATTCTATTGTACGAAAGCAATTTATTAAAAAGAATTACAAAGACTTTTTGTTCTACTTCGCTATGTAAAATATTACCTAGGTACAAACTGATAATTTTATTGTATCATATAATATATTTATCATGGAAACCAAAAACTAATAGTCTAAATATACTTTCTTCGTAAAAAAATCATTCCCTAACCAAAAAAGAATTGTGAATCTATGAACAGATTTGATACCACTGAATCATCATCACTGACAGTGAATTGTACCTACATAAAATACATAGTACAAATAAATCTTGAAAATTGAATATCTTATTAAGTGTTTGTTCTATTTACCGTATTCATTTTTTATCCATATGAGATAGATTAAAATTCACTTCAATATCAGTAAGGGTTTCAATTATTATTTCAGAGTTTTTCAACTTATGTTCTAACAGCATTTATGTAAAAAGTAATTAAAACGAATACTTATTACCAATGAAGTATATTGGTAAAGTCAAGCAAACTTATCACTCTTTCTACACCTTGTTTATTAGGACATATTTGAAAGATTCGTGAGGCTATATAAAAGTACTATTGTTGTATTTAAAATAATAAAATCCATTTTTAAAAGACGCTAAAGTTTTTATCGGTAAATTAAAAACATTGACACTAGGGCATCCAATCCCGGGATCCCGTTCAATTTTCTGATCCCGAAACCCCGGGATTGACATGGTTGCGATACCGGGATTTCGGGATTGAGAAATTTTGAGTAAATCCCGAAAAGTGAGACTAAATTGTCAAATTGTAGATATCAAATTCCTCGGAGAGCTGAAAAAAAAAAGAGGTTTTGTGACAATCCTGGGAAAAAGTATACCAAATCGGCGATTTCAAATTCCCGAGATTGAAAATTTATCAATCCCAAAATCCCGGGATTGGAAAAAGGCTCCGAGATTGGATACCCTAATTGACACGTAACCAAGCAAACGAAAATCTGAGTATAACAACTAACGTGTTTTTTTTAATTTTCACACTTCCAAGAAGAATATAATAATCGTTATATCTCAATTCTTTTACAATAATTTAAAATCGTAACTAGCTTACACTTTTACCAGATATTTCTACTAGTCACAACCTCATGTTGCTAATTTAGATCTACTGTTATCAACAAATCTCCATCAGAGTTAGTCACACCTCCCTCCGGACACCAGGGGCGTACACAATCGGCAAATTATCTTTCGAAAAAGAAAATAAATTTCAATTTATTCTTTATTTTCATTTATCTTATCTCGGGCGTTCCAAATGTGGCCCGATTTCGGGTGGAATTTTCGTGTACGGAATAATAAACGACCACGCTTAGAGGGGCGAGCAAAGGCGGCTGTAGGCGATAGGCGGGGGTCGTGTAAGGGTAGGCGGCAGGTCCCGCCCTGTATTTTTTGGCCCACATAAGTGTAAGGGTGCATAATGCTCGGTGCCTGCTCCTCCTCTGCCTGCTTTTCCACAGTATGAATACCGACAATTTGTCATTTAAAGCGTACGACACAAAATACATTCAAATACTAAAACAAATCAAATCAACGTTGTACATTGTTAGAATTTGTGCTATTATAAAATAATTTAAAATATCATGATAAAGAGTATAGCTTGTAACCGAAAAAAGGAAATTTAACGAATGAACTAGCATTTGGTGCTCTTAAATTTTCTTCTGAAAAATCTCTGTGTTTTTAGATCAATTGTTTTCAATTTCTACTAACGACAAATCTTAACCCAAAAATGCTTATAAAAAAATAAAATATAATGTTCAAGTTGCCTGCGTGGTCAAGCGGTAAACGTCGTTGACTTCGATTACGGAGTTCACGGGCTTGAATCTCAAAACCGACAGTTTTATAGATTGAATTTGATTGATGCATGCGATGTCTTGAGTTCCTCTATCCCACCTGTCTTATCATAAAAGCTGGGATAATACCCATAGCTGGGAACAGGCATGGTAAAAAAAGTGCTGAACTTGAACTGAGTAAGCTTAAATTCACCTGTGCACTTGAACGACTGAAGATGACGAAAAGCCAAACCCGTGTCTTTATTGACAAATCGTTTCAGAATGTAAGACATTTGAATGATTTCAATTTAATTTTGAAATTCTAACAAACACCTTCAATTGAAATCCTAAATTATTTTATAAAAACATTGGTCAGCCCAACAGGTTCACACCCGAAAGAATATTGCTTCAGACCCTCTTAACAGTCCCAACTCTTGCTAGCTGTTGAGTAATACAATATCAGTAGGTACGTTAAATAATGATTACATTATATAAGCATGTGTACAATAGCAGTGTTGCAATTTAGCTGTACGCTTTTTAATTTATTATTTCCGGTGACGAATTGAACTTGCTTCGCGCTCGTTTTGCCTGTAGCGTAAGGCTAGTCGTTTTACAATCTCTCTGAGCCCGGCAATAATTTTTTTCTGAATAATCTGGGATGAGGTTTTTTTTACGAATATGCGTGAGCTCATTTTTTTCCAAAGTGCTGACTTTTTTTATCGAGCCAAATTTATAGCAACTCTTAAGCCTTATCGAGTATCATCAGTCTCTACAACAAGTGAATGTACACAATGTAAGACGAACTACTTATAAGTGTTACGGCATTATGAGTTCTGTGCATTTTCTTTTATTTATTCGAATCACGAAGAGACTGACAGCGGATAATCAAACCAAAATCTCAATATTCTGTTTTTTTTCCCATTAAGGATAGATTTTAATTTTTTTATTTACATTTGATATGTATATTGGCTAGTAATGATTTATTTTATTTCCAATCAAAAAATTCAAACATAATGAAAAAATAAATCGTAATGAGGTGAATAATATATTATATTGTTGGATTTTAAATAAACATTGTAAAAAGAACAAAACCAAAATACGACAATAAATTTTCGATTCTCCATGGTCAGAAATTTAATTCATGGAGATGGTAAACAAGTTTTCATATTTGTATTTGTATTGTGTTCATTACAGTTTAAATATTTTACAAAAACAAAGTTTATCGACAAGCAGATTTTTAATGACCTTAACATAACTTTGATAAAGCTAGCTTGTACCAAATGCCAATGTGAAGATGAAAAATGTTTGGTTCAATTCATGAAAAGGTGGTGAAATTTATTCCACGTCATCGTATCACAAAGGTTAACATATAATACAAACAGCAAAATTATCGCTACAATAATAAAATTATGCATTATTTAAAATTGAAAGTAGTAGGACCGAAAACCATGAACTATTTTTTGTAGAAATTACTATCGATGATTTCATATTCATTTAATTATATTTGATTGAGTATTTTTTAGTTGTGAGAAAAATACTTCTATAAATAAAGATTTCACTGGTATGAAAAGAACCGTGCTTTGCACATGTATCCTCGCAGGCTTTCAAAATGGTTTTCAGCGAAACGTGGTCCCTTTCCGAAAGGCATGTCGCAACGGCGTCGTGCCCCTCCTAACCTTACCCCGACAAAAAAAAAATACATAACGAATATTATTTTTAATCACGGAAGAGAAAATAGCCCTCTGCCCTTGCTTTTATTTATTCCCCCGGCCCCTGAAAATTTTTATCGAAAGCCTTTTAAATTTTCTTTTCCTTTCGTTTGCATATTTTTTTCAATTATTTATTAAGGACTCTTTTGGTAATTTCAAACCCTTCGGGGCTATTCTTTGTGCAGAAAGAATGGACAAATAATTAAAAAAGGGTTTGTTTGGATTACGTCCTCAATTTTTATTCACTTTTCAGTTATTTTAGTTCAATATTACTTACACTTTGGTATGCTTAACGATATTGGTCTATTGCTGATAAAGAAAAAATATACAAAATAAGACAATATTATAACTGATTAGTTTTACTGTGTTGCAAAAAAATATGTTGACTTATTTTGCTTTGCTTTTCTCATATGATTTGTTATCAAATAATCCAATTCGCATCATTTAAAAGTTTGATGAGCGAGCTATCTTATTGCATTAAATATATGACAGCATCGAATGTTATAGAATGAAGCCTGGTTAATAAATTAATACTAATACTTAATCACAAAGGTTCACGCATTGCAAAAATAATCAATATTATTCAAATCTTTTCTTTTTTTACTCTAGTTTCACTATCTAAATCTAAAGTTTCTAATTGATGATAGGAACAATAAATTACAATATTAAAAGTTTGAGGAAGACCGAGCAATCGTTAAAACACGACTTCTTGTATATAGTACATATTTTCATCTAGTCGATACGATGCGTTCCCAACTGAAGAAAAGCCATTCCTTTTAGCTACACCAAGCATGGTTTTAAGTATTTCGACGGGTTGTCATATTTATTAACTACAATAATTTGAATTACATATATTTATATCTAGTATTTATAATATAGTTTGTTAAAGTCAAAACACCTAAAACCAAAAAATATATAAATTCACATTTTTTTCGGATACGATAATTAACATTAAAAGTAAATAATCAAATATATGGAAATATACGCATAAATTGAATTCCTATTTATTATAATAGTCGATTTAACAGTTTTGTCTGGATTCTTATTTAAATATTATTTTATCGCGATCTACATATACGCCATAGCCCATAATGTATAAAAGTACTTATATTATATAAACAGTCATTTATGACGCATTATATATCAGTTGATAATGCTCGTTATGAGCGGAACCAGTCCTGATCATGTTAAATAAAAGTTGAATTGGTACAAATAAGTATTTTTTCAAAATATATTTTACATAATATACACATTCAAGAAAGATATTAAAAAACACTCCATAATAAAATTATTTTTATGAAAAAAAAGAAAAATACAGAGTAGCGTCGTTCTTGTGATTGATTATTTTTTAAAGTATGACATTTTGAAATTTCTTTTGGAAATAAATTTATCAAAGAAATACGATCTAATAGTATAAAATTATTTTTCAATAAAAAAAATCTGACAAGCACTACAAAGGCGCATTTAAGTCAGCCGTCTTTCAGTATCTAATATGGCCGCCCATATCCCTAGGGCATTTATTCCTGGAGTGAGAGGGGTTTTTCCGTCCCTCCTTCTGCGCCGTCGCCCCCGCCACGGCCCCTGCCCAAGCTTCCACCTCTGCAGCCTAAAGTTCCACTTACAATGCGGCGGGCGCCCTTTGCAAAAGAGCCGCCATTATTCTGATGTGCATGTATTTGCCCGTACGTGCGTGAAAATTTGCGAGTGTTTGTGACTTTTACGGTATGCATGAGAATAAACCTAAGTTTGGTCGGGCGGGTAAGCCTGTGTGCGTGAGTCGGGTGGTGTGGGGGACCGGACGTGACGTCGAAAAGTTTTCAGAGGAAATGGCCGCGACTTGAACGCTCGGCTCTTCCGGCCAACAAAATTTTATGTCCAAGATAAACTTATATATAGTTGGATGAAAGATTTTTCTTTAACATATTTTCTCTCTTGAAAATACTAAAATAACCAAAAATGGCAGTCTATTAGTTTTCCTTAACTTCCTTAAAAGCGATATATTGTATAATATCTTACGTTTTTCTTAAATAACCTTTGACAATGGAAAATCGTTTTACTGATTCAGTGATATTTTTGTAGACATAAATTTCTTATATGTAAACAGCAAAGGTAAATTTTATAATAAAAAAGAAGTTTTACACATAAAACCAGAATTCTTTAATATTATTTTCGATTATATAAAAAATAAGTCAATATAATAAAACACATTTTATATAACCTCATGCAACATTGCATTTAAAGCCACTGTCAGTCTGATGGAATCCACAAATGAAATAAAATGCAAGTTAATTTTCACTGTAAATAACCCCAGTACATATACAGTATTTATCGATAGCTTAGTTTTAGCAGTAAACTAAGGTAGCTAATATACTATAATATATATACACTTGCATATGGTAAATCTATCCAGTCCGTGACATGTTTTACTAATATAATTTATAAAGAGAATGGTCGATTTTTTAAGACAACAGTTTTCAGTTACTATAAATTATAATGCAATAGTATTCATTAAGATTGAAAAGCTAAAACAAGATGTTTCCTAAAAACTAGATGACATTAATTTTATGATGATATCGTTGATTTATTTATTATTTAGTAAAATATTAAAGTTTATTTTTAATTTTATATTGAAAAAAATATACGTAAATGTTTTCAGATGTTCCAGTGAGAGTTTTCCGGTTGCAGATAGGATTTAGACAACAAAAAGTACGTGAAATATTTTACATCAAGGACGACTGAAAAATATTTTTAAAAATTTCGATATGTGAGAAATTATGAGGTAAAATTATTATTCCTTTTTTATAACAATTGCAAAGGGTAAATAGTAGGTTATTCTACATTTTTTTATAAAAACATATTATGTTATATTATATTTAAAGTAGAGATCTATGTTGGTTTATAACATGTTTGTTATTAATAATTACGTGCGCTACTGTGTCTTTTGATTCTTATTGTTGAACAATTTAATAAGGATATGCCGATTAATGATTGTCGCCTGTAAAAGTTTGATCAGGTGGGTCTGGGTTTTATTCCCGGTAAGGCCAATGTCAAATTCAGATTTTTATATCTAAATTTGAGACGTGAGTGTTTGAGATGTCAATTAAGCGAATAAAAAAACAAATTATCATCAAGTTAACCTCGAATAATCTTTCATCTTAAAAATATTTGGCGCATTGGTATTAGCTGTAATGCCAAATATTCATATTTAAAATGAAGCCAAAATCAGTTATAGAAAATAAAATAAATATTTGGAAATACAGCTCTTAAGCTAATGATAGTCAAGGCATAATTGCAAGTTGTATTAAAAAAAAAAAACACTCTAGTTAGATCAACTCGAGTTTAAAAGGTATAAAAATGCCCCATTCTAATATCTTAGATTAAATTTTAAATTAAAAATCTATATTGAACATACTAAAACTTGAACCTAGATCCATCTGATTGCCAGGGTACAGCCCAATCAATTAAAACCACAGGCGTCATGTTGATCGACGTAATGTATCGTGGGCTTACCCGATTCAAAGAAAACTCAGAAAATATCTATTGAAAATTTGTTTTCAACTTAATACTTAAGTGTTTTAATAATATTACATATTATGACATGTGATCAACATTGGAATAATGGATCGAACTGTTTATGCCTTTTGTAATTTCGTTAACGTTTGTGAGGCTATTGGATGTCATTATTTTTGTAAGAATACATTAATGTTTTTAATGGCCATAAAAGCACGCATTAAGTATATAAGGATAAGTAAATAGGTGTGCAGTATAAATAATCGCATGTGATATTCCATTTGGGATGATCCTACGCTCCATGCGGCGATGGCCCTCCAAACAATTTATAGCCATTCATTTTATTTCCCCCACCCCCCCACACACTACCCATCACCATTACCCAAACCAGCGTTGCGATCATCCCAGCGCAGACATTCATATCTACGCATATACCTTCACTCACACATGGAAACTTCTCACTCTCAGAGGACTGCAGAGAACATTTTTAATGCATATAAGATGTTTTTGCAATTCGTTTTTCTTATAAATAACTAGCTCCGCTGCCTGGGTTTTGATTTTATCTTTATCTTCAGTTAAAGGCTAGAAAAAAATTGTGACGTGTGAGAAGTAACATTCTCTAATAATAGTCGTAAGCCGTAGCACACAATAAATTGTGTAAATTACACGAAATAAAAGCTCATCGTTTTGATTATTTTTGGCGGCTTGGTAGTTTATTATTTAAATTTCAAAAGTTCACATAGATTGCCGCTGCTATTGTGCTTCTCACTAAAAAATGCTGTAATGTTTTTTTTTTTTTTTTTAACCATGTCCGCTCCCAATGTGGAGCATATGGACTCTTAATGGAGTTGTTACCGATTGTAACTCAGTTGCTCAACCTCTCTTTTTCCAAATAGAGTATGTATATAAGAATAGGGCTAGGACAGGACTAGTGGTAAGCTAATCGCTCTCGATACGCCCGCTCATAGGATAGAATGGGTGGGAGTGGGGAATTGAAGACATCACATACATCCATGGCTACGAATAGAAATTCATAAAATCGATCGGAAAATCAATTTATAAAACTGTCCGCACCGGGATTTGAACCCGTGCTCTTCGTAACCGAAGCCAACGACGTTGAACACTCGACTAAACAGGCGGCTAATGTTTAAGCGCAGTAATAATTTTAACCACCCGATATTGTTTTTTAGAATTTTTAACCGCTATGTTGTAACTAAGCAGCAGAACAGAACTCCAATCTTTAATAAGTTGAAAACCATTACTATCACCCTTTCAAATATATGTTACTAAAAACGGTAACACTACGTTTAGAATTATATATCGACTGTAGAAATGAAAAAGGACGTAACCCACACATTTTAAATTTTACAAGAGGCGCAAAAAACGTGTTTTGATGATTTTGGGCCATATGCAAATTATGAATTATACACAACCTTGAAGTGCACGGAGACTTTTAAACTGATGTTAAATCGACATAATCTAATATTAAGTAAAGAAATTGTTTAAGAAAAACCTTTATTTTAGTATTTTTTCTTGGTTTTAATTTTTTGCATCGTCGTTTTTTTCGAACATAAAAGTTAAATTTAGATACTAAATCGGCATTTGCAGCTTGCATCCTTTTGATATAACGTATATCAAAATTGATGCATTGTGATTATTAAAAAAAAACCTGTTTTGAAAAATCTGTGGGTTACGTCCACAGTCGATATATTATTTACTTAGCACAACAGTGATAATACTAGGGCGTGCCAACTTTCTACGTCATTTATAACAAGTAAATGTTTCTAAGCTAATTAAGAAATATAAGTATCAGATTTCAAATAAATCGATCGTTGGAAGGATTCATTAGACTTATCATAAGTGATATTAATTTAAATTAATATCGCGCTTGCAGGTGAACAATTTTCTACTTTTGTTTGACTTGAAGTTTGGGCAAACATACTATATGCACTTGTAAGTAAATTTATTGAAATATTGATAATAAACATCACTTACAAGTAAAGTGACTACAAAGAACTTTATTTATTGTCAAATGTAGAATATAATACATTTAATTATTTACGTTGGAAAAAAGCTCCGATGTCCGATTTAGTACATATACCTGATGTTTAGTATCACTGTTTACGGCCACCACACACACCGTAGTGGCTATGACGAAACTAGAAGCTTTGGAGAGTTTATTCAAATCATCAAAAGACAACTCAAAACTATTTTTAAAATACTAAAGTAACCCTTAGAGTCATGAGTCATAATGTTTATTTTTCAATCCATTCTTTACTGTTACATATGACTATCTAGTTTTGCTACCCTACATGTAGAGTTTTACCTACAAAAGTGTACGGTTTCTACGATAAAACGCGTATATTTACTGGTAGCCAGCAGTGAAGTACGAGGAGGAGGGGTAATACGGTTTGAAAAACGAGCTCTAGGCTGGCTGACAGAGGAAGGGGATTTTCCGATGGGAAGGCGAGGGACGTGAAGGGGTATGGAGCTTTTTTGTACCTATGCAAAGTTGTACGTTACCCGCTGGGAGCAGGGGTGGAGGCCGAAACTAGTCAACTCCAATAATGACCTACGACTGAAATATAAACTAAGTAAAAAAAATCTTTAGTTGATCTTTAAATCTCTTAGTTGATTCGCATAGTCAGTATTAAATTAAATCAACTATCTAAAACAATAAGTTAGTAAAAAATCTATTGAATTATAACCGTTGAAAAAGTGTATTTTTTTAAGTAACTTTTTTATCAATTGGTTAAAAATTGTAATTTATAATAAATCTTAACCACACAAATGCCTATGTTTTATATGAAATGTTTTTCATATATTTTCGACCAAAGTAATGCAAATAATAAATTTTAAGCAGCATCTTTATATTCGATTGTCATAATGAATGAGTACAACTTTCTCTATAAAATAATATTTAGCATTGCTAGTAAGTCTAAAATGTAATATGTCTATTCGATAAAATCATATCTTCTAAGATATTATTATATTAGAAAATGTATATCACTTTCACGGTACACTACTTTCAAAGAAATTTATGCATTGTTAATTTTTCAACCTTTGTTTTTTGTATTTTGTTTTTTGGCACAGTATAAAAAGATAATAAAATGCATTTTTTTACATCCACAAATTTTATACTATAGTTAACTAACTAACTTTGAGAAGCTGTATAAATATTTAATTAAAAACGCTTTTTGATTGCTGTCAAATATCTTTTATATTTCATTATTACGTGGTCTTTATGAGTTTCATACACTTCTTTTCCGAATATATCTCAGAATTCATTTCACAAAAACTGGTGCCAATTAAGATGATCAATGACTATTTTAGAGTGAATGCAAATATATGTGGAAGTAGAAAATAACTTCTAGTTAGCTTAATATTAGATCAATGCACTTCGTTTTTGATGACTTAAAGGTGGGAGAGGAATATAAACACCTTACAAATTTATGACTTTTGAATATAAATCCAAAAATCGGTTAAAAAAATATTTTACGGAATCGTTCGTGCTAGTCACCTCAACCAAAGAGAATAAGACTAATGCCCAAGAGTTGATCACTCGTTACGAGGACTGGCATGAGTAATTAGACGATATTTATCCAGGGATGTTTCTTATACTTTTAATGGAGTTTGAATCGTTTATACGCATTACAAAAATTGAATATATATTTTTGAACGTCAAAAATAAAAAAAAATGTTTAAAATCATGTAATGGATTTTTATAGGCACTATCCGAATGATACAAACTACACCCTCATTGAGTGTGAAACCTCGGCTATTTCCGTCTCTCCCCTTCTCTCCAAAAGCCTCTCACTCGCACCTCCTGCGAAAAATTTAGTCCTCTCCGATCCTCTTCTCCTCTTTCGCTCCTGCTACCTCCGCTACACACTACCATATACTTTTAAAACCAGAACCGGTGCGTAACAATGCAATAAGGAAATAGGGACATTTTAAGCGACTTTATTTTTTCGATCAGTTTTATTTATTATTTCTCGAAAGCAATGTTAAGATATTTTGCTATGTGGAAGTCTGTACCCACTCATATTACTTTGAATAGTAACAGTACTGAAAAGTAATATTCAGAGAAAATATATATTTAGCTACAATACACTTAATGAAGATGAATTGGAAATAAATAACACATCTATTCATAATATAAAAAAATACATCGAAGGCACGGATTCTTAAACAATTTTGAAATATGTTCAATGAATGAAATTATACAATTCCACACATTATACTGTTGAAACACTTACGCCTTCTATACTAATAGTATATTTTAGTGGAAATAAATATGCTTCTACTTTAGCTGTTCATTATTTTACTTGGTAATATTTACATAGTGAATTGTTTAAATTTAAAAAAAATATTATATATTCGTCATTTTTTCTTAGATCTCAGAACCAAAGAGCATTCATTGTCACGAAGAGAATACATTATTCCTTTAACGAAGATTAACTCAAACGTTCATTTAAAATAGAGCAATAAATTTCATTCCATAAACAAAATGTCACTCGTTTTTTCAATTTCACGTACTTTGAAAAAAGTGAAGCTGAATTTATCTAAATAATAAAAAAATTCTTATCAGTCTACAATCAAAAATACTAAATATTTTATTTAAAAATAATGTGCGTATTTTTTTAGATCGATTTCTTAAGCCGTATTATGGAGTGTAGTCCTTTTGCCATTGCTACATCACTTTTATACGGAGTGCACACAATTTCACATTGCCTGCAAAAAAAGCTCAAAAGCTTGTGCGAGCGTCAGCGGTAGGGGAGACCACGCCCTCCTGCTTGCTGCTCATTGGCTCGAAACTTCTAAGGTGGTGTCGACGCTGACTAAAAAATATTGTCGTGTCAGGAGCTTTTTGGCGTCACCCTCCGCCGAGACCTCGGGGTTGCAAGACACAGGCTCATTTGCCTTGCGAATTCGCGACCGGTAACTGCGCTTCCACTATGATGACCTTTGGAAATATATGAATACACGGTATACAAATTACACTAAATTAAGAATCTTCAAAATTATGTTAGTTTAAATTATATTTTCATTAATTCAGAAAATATTCATAGATATATAAGTAATCTGAATTATTTTTGTAAAAAACACAACTATCGCATTGTTAAACGATTTTCATAATAGGTGAAAGTGCTTTTAGAGCAATTTTCCAAGGCTTAGGTTCTATAGATTTAAGTTTTCTGACAATGAAATATTATCTAAAAATACTTAATTTTAAAACAATATTTTATAATAAACTTCTGAAATTATACATATTTAAGTAATACGTAAAAGCAATTGACGTGTTTTTTTAAACTTTTATTCAACTTCATACTTCAAGAAATCAATATTTTTCACTATCCCGAAAAGTTTTCGACTTCATTATCTATTCTACTCTTTATTTTATCTAACACTTTCTGTGGAGGTTTAATCGCCTGATTTATACACAAATAAAGTAAAATAACTAATTAAAACATAGTTTGTTTTCATTGAGAAAAGCAAAACATTTTCAACAAAATAATGAGATGAATATTAATTACTTATTCCCCTATATTCCCCTCGCAACGTTCTCAAATGAAACCGTAATGTATTAACTTATTTCAAAAATTGAGAAGGCATTTGATAGATTTGTTTATTTTTTATAATAAATCGATATTTCTTAGTTTTTCTTTTGCCATTGAATTATTTTATTTAAAAAATGACAATATTTGTAGACAGGTTGGTATAGACCCTTTCTTTAAAAACGTTTTGTGAGTATTTACAGTTATTTTCGATTTAAGATTTCTTTGTTATGTTCCCTTTATTTATTTATTTCCGTTCATTTTCTGGAACGTTGTGCTTTTAGCATGAACAGGTTTCACTCAGCAGACTTCATTGTAAATCGGTTAAATTGAACAATGCCAATACAAATGCCAGTAGCCACGTGTTCTTTTTTTCAATAGATTCTTCCAAACAGAATTATATATAATTTTTTATGAATTATTTCAAACATTAATCAAAAACAACATCTTTTTGATTTGTTATAAATAATAAAAATAAGTCTTCACGTTAAAAATACGAATTTCCTTTGTCACTGACTTATTTTTGGCTTTCAATACAAAGATCTAGATATCATTACTTATTTTCATAATAATTGTAATGGAAATGTAAACATATGAAGTTGGTTTTTAATATATAAGAATGTTAAAATTATTTAATGAATTATGTCGAAAAGTCTTCGTATCTAAGAATTAATTTTGCATTTTATTCATTAAGATTTAAATACCTTATTCACATTACCCGCCACTGAAGTTAAGCATATTTACTTGCACATAACATACAAACTATCTAAAGCTAAAGCTTTAACTAACACCTGAAAAAATATAGTCGCAAGAATACAGCTGTGGCTAAAAATGATTTGTTGAAATATTATGAGTAGAAATTTTTCATATCTTCTGAGGTCAAAATATTTTTTTTGTTCAGAAGGATAAATATTATTTGAAAGCAAAACTTTACTTATATTTCTGTTTATTTTGATTGAAAGTTCATATTAAATAAATACAAGTATCCAATTACACAGTATAGCAACTATCAACGTACAATACAATCATATATAATATATAGAAAGCAATACAGATTGATAATTAAGTAAATGTGCACTCTTTCAACATAGTTACTGTATCTAAACATACATTGTAGTTTAATTTTCTAATGAAATCAAAATAATTGATAGTATTTTGTAATAAAGAGATTTAAAAAATCTAAGATTTCTATCTCTTATGTACGGTGAAACGAGATTTCAAACGACCGAATCTTACTAGTGTATTTATGTAAAATAAAACATTCAATATTCAAATCAAATAGTTTCTTAAAATACTATTTCAGTCGACTTATGGATTTTTGTTCAAAAATGAATGTTTGTGATGTCTAAAAGTCCCTCTCACTCATCTGATCACAACATCTAAACACGGAAAGAGAAATTCGTCATCGTAGAAGATTATGGTTAAAACAAGTCTTGTTTTAACCATAATCTTCTATCTTTAGTCTCTTTGAAGTTCTTAGTAGAAAAACTTTTGTTGCGATAAACATTCCCGTTATGAATTGATATGCTTCACATTGGGAATGGACATGGTAAAAAAATACATGCTACACTTATTGATTTATTTAAACAGTATTATATAATGTAAAATAAATTGAATTTATGGTCAAAAAATATAATATAGGTTAATCCTTAATTCATTGGCTTAATCGAAGTCATTGAACATTTTTCTCACTTTTCACTCCACCGTCGCTGAAAAATAGTGCGAGTTTCTTTACTCGGTGAATTTAAAATTACTTGTTAGAAAATATTGTATTTGTACTGATTTGAGAAATATATAAATTTTGAAATCTACCGTATAATGATGTCTTTCGAATAAAATAGGAATTGACAGTAAACACATTTAAAGTGAT